>JAOPHQ010005482.1:0-88417 GCA_030340625.1 Merluccius polli | reverse complement strand
TGTATATATATATATATATACATATATACACATGTATATATATATATATATACATATATACACATGTATATATATATATATATACATATATACACATGTATATATATATATATATACATATATACACATGTATATATATATATATATACATATATACACATGTGTATATATACATATATACACATGTATATATATACATATATACACATGTATATATATATATATATATATATATATATATATATATATATACACATGTATATATATATATATATACACATGTATATATATATATATATATATATATATATATACACATGTATATATATATATATATATATATATATATATATATACACATGTATATATATATATATATATATATATATATATACACATGTATATATATATATACACATGTATATATATATATATATATATATATATACACACACATGTATATATATATATATATATATATACACATGTATATATATATATATATATATATATATATATATATATACATACACATGTATATATATACACACATGTATATATATACATATACATATATACATATATACACATGTATATATATATATATATATATATATATATATATATATATATATATATACACACATGTATATATATATATATATATATATATATATATATATATATATATATGTATATGTGTATATATATGTATATATATATATATGTATATATGTGTGTATATATACACTCACCGGCCACTTTATTAGGTACACCTTGCTAGTACCGGGTTGGACCCCCTTTTGCCTTCAGAACTGCCTTAATCCTTCGTGGCACAGATTCAACAAGGTACTGGAAACATTCCTCAGAGAGTTTGGTCCATATTGACATGATAGCATCACGCAGTTGCTGCAGATTTGTCGGCTGCACATCCATGATGCGAATCTCCCGTTCCACCACATCCCAAAGGTGCTCTATTGGATTGAGATCTGGTGACTGTGGAGGCCATTTGAGTACAGTGAACTCATTGTCATGTTCAAGAAACCAGTCTGAGATGATTCGCTCTTTATGACATGGCGCGTTATCCTGCTGGAAGTAGCCATCAGAAGATGGGTACACTGTGGTCATAAAGGGATGGACATGGTCAGCAACAATACTCAGGTAGTCTGTGGCTTTGACACGATGCTCAATTGGTACTAAGCCCAAAGTGTGCCAGGAAAATATCCCCCACACCATTACACCACCACCACCAGCCTGAACCGTTGATACAAGGCAGGATGGATCCATGCTTTCATGTTGTTGACGCCAAATTCTGACCCTACCATCCGAATGTCGCAGCAGAAATCGAGACTCATCAGACCAGGCAACGTTTTTCCAATCTTCGATTGTCCAATTTTAATAATATAATAATAATTGATTGGATTTATATAGCGCTTTATTGGAGGTCACTCAAAGCGCTTACATAGTGTGTGTGTGTGTGTGTGGGGGGGAGATATGACACCTCATCCGCTACCAGAGTGTAGCACCCACTTGGGTGATGCACTGCAGCCAGTATGTGCCAGAACGCTCACCACACACTGGCACAGCGGAGAGGTGAGGAATGAAACTATCCAATTAGAGACCAGGGGATGATTAGGTGGCCATGTTGGTACAAGAGCCGGGTTGGGAATTTTGGCCGGGACACCGGGGTTAGCACCCCTACTCTTGCGATGAGTGCCACGGGATCTTTAGTGACCACAGGGAGTCAGGACCTCGGTTTTAACGTCTCATCCGAAAGACGGTGCTCTAGACGGGACGGAGTCCCCGTCTCCATCCCGGGGCATTGGGGATCTTACAGATGGTGAGCCTGTGCGAAATGTAGCCTCAGTTTCCTGTTCTTAGCTGACAGGAGTGGTACCCGGTGTGGTCTTCTGCTGCTGTAGCCCATCCGCCTCAAGGTTCGACGTGTTGTGCGTTCAGAGATGCTCTTCTGCATACCTCTGTTGTAACGAGTGGTTATTTGAGTTACAGTTGCCTTTCTATCAGCTCGAACCAGTCTGGCCATTCTCCTCTGACCTCTAGCATCAACAAGGCATTTGCGCCCACAGAACTGCCGCTCACTGGATATTTTCTCTTTTTCGGACCATTCTCTGTAAACCCTAGAGATGGTTGTGCGTGAAAATCCCAGTAGATCAGCAGTCTCTGAAATACTCAGACCAGCCCGTCTGGCACCAACAACCATGCCACGTTCAAAGTCACTTAAATCACCTTTCTTCCCCATTCTGATGCTCGGAGTGTATATACACTCACCGGCCACTTTATTAGGTACACCTGTCCAACTGCTCGTTAACGCAAATTTCTAATCAGCCAATCACATGGCAGCAACTCAATGCATTTAGGCATGTAGACATGGTCAGGACGATCTGCTGCAGTTCAAACCGAGCATCAGAATGGGGAAGAAAGGTGATTTAAGTGACTTTGAACGTGGCATGGTTGTTGGTGCCAGACGGGCTGGTCTGAGTATTTCAGAGACTGCTCTTGAATCTGTGCCACGAAGGATTAAGGCAGTTCTGAAGGCAAAAGGGGGTCCAACCCGGTACTAGCAAGGTGTACCTAATAAAGTGGCCGGTGAGTGTATATGTGTGTATATATATATATATGTGTGTATATATATATATATATATATATATATATATACAGCTATACAGCTTATAATTGTAAAGTGCGTAAAGTCTTGTAAAATCTCTCTCTCTCTCTCTCTCATTAAAGTATGTACCAGGTATCGTTCCGAGGAGACACTGACTAGGATGAGGTCATCACCGACTCGAACTTTCTCTCCCTCCGACCGCTGCTTGGATGCTGGATGGATGGTCCACCAGCAAGCCTCGCCTAGACGCACACACATTTAGTCGCACACACATTTGGACGCTGTGTGTGTGTATATGTGTATATATACAGAGCATTTTATATATTATACCTGTAGTGTCTTCTTGAAGTCCCACATCAAAGGCCAATTTGTCTGTTGATGAGCGGGAGGTGGACAGACAGCACAAGTACTGCAAAAAAGAAATGATCATTCGAGGAAAATTATAATTTGTTTATCAATGAACCATACATGATTGAACCTTGAATGGCAGAACCAACATCTGAACAGGGAATAGAGCTCCAGAACGTGTGTAGCCATTTCTGTTTAACAGCATTAGGTTATATATATTAGGTTCTAGGCTAATTAGGTTTTGTTAATGTATCGTTTATCTGAATATGTCCAGCAATGAAAATTACATTTGAAGGCATGGTTGTTTTCCTTAGACGGTCTTCTATTCTACAAGTTATTAAGTGTTTTTATGGCTTAATGAGGTTAGGATGCCATGGTTAGCTCTTGACTCAAACTTAAAGGACAATTCCGGCGCAAAATGAGACCATATGATCATAACACATGTCCACCGAGTTGGACCGTTTCTCTGGGATCAGTTTTCATTCTAGTCCAATGGAACCAAAGTTCTCGAAAACCGCTAATTAGCTTATAGCGCTAGCAGTGGGGGCAGGATATTCATGTAAAATAAATCGCAATTCTATACCACTAACAAGGCTCAAAATCGCACCACACTTCCACGGTAGCATAATGAGGGTCCCTGCATTGAGAACTTTGTAAGTGTACAGACAGTTTATTAAAAAGAAAGTTTAGAAAGTCAGTGCCTTCACGAAAACAAGCGGGCGCCATCTTTGGAAAACAGTCACGACCAGTCGAGCGACGAACGCTGTGCAACATAATGAGCCGGAAGAGGCGAACACATGAGATGTCCATGAATCAGAAGGTGTGCAATCTAGTAGAAGGTGTGCGAAGTGTGAACAGTGTGTGTGCATAGACAAGAGAAGAAAATGGTTTGTGTTTGTGCTTTTCCCGCCTGCGTTCGTCACTCGACTGGTCGTCACTGTTTTCCAAAGATGGCGCCCGCTTGTTTTCGTGAAGGCACTGGCTCTCTAAACAAAGTTCTCAATGCTTCGTTTTACATGTAGGGACCCTCATTATGCTACCGTGGAAGTGTGGTGCGATTTTGAGCCTTGTTAGTGGTATAGAATTGTGATTTATTTTACATGAATATCCTGTCCCCACAGCTAGCGTTATAAGCTAATTAGCGGTTTTCGAGAACTTTGGTTCTATTGGACTAGAATGAAAACTGATCCCAGAGAACGGTCCAACTCGGTGGACATGTGTTATGCTCTCATTTTGCATAGGAATTGTCCTTTAACACTGCCACCATTAAAAGTTCAGTTTTTACCTATGGTATCGAAGAAAGTGTCTGAAGTTTCGATACATAATCAAATTAATTTTAATTTCTATATTGTGTTTTTTTCTTCCCAGTAATTTCCCTAAAAAACAAATTACATAAGTGTCATTCTCTCAAATGACAGTGGCGCTGTTGAGCCATAGAGAAGACCTGTTCTCAGAATATGACGCATCCTAACCTCATTAAACCATAAAATAAACACTTAAAATGGCAATGAGATTGTATTATACCCTGGTATGGTAGAATACCATATATTTTGCTGTAGAACTAACGTAGTATGCAAAATACTGCCAGTTCTATGAGCTATGGTTATTGTAAATAGAGCAAACGGCTATATTTTAACGATGAACTGCACTTTCATGGTGGGATAAAGTAGCCTACATCTCATATTTGAAAGTGTTTGTTAAGCATTAACTTAACTACATAGTTGTAACTCTTAGCTAATTTGCTAAGAGAGTTACAATTCCTATGGTTCCCCAATTTCTGATTCAGTGGACATGACAAACCTTAGTCAAATATCAATACCTACAACAGACAATACTTTATTTCTCGTACTCAACAACACAGCAAGATGACAGTTTAGATAGTTGGTGTATCCCTGGTCTAGCGTATTTGCCTCCAGTTGTTGCTTTTTTTGCCTCCAGATAACGCTGTGATGTAATCATGACGTTGACGGAAAAAGGGTCTGTTCTACATCCTTTTATGATTACCCAGCTAAGGTAAACATTGAAGTGTATACCAAACGTAATATATAATAATCTTAAAGGTCTCATCTCATCGTTTTTTCATTAATTTTGCGGTGGTCTCTAGTGTTAATAAATACCCTCAGTACCGGTTTTGGTTAAAAAAAATGCTCTGCCGCGCCTGTTTCATGCTGTTTTAGTTTGGTGGGGGAGTTGGGGGGGGGCGAACGACACGATTTCGCCTCTCATCATGAATATGCATGACATGCTAATGAACTCGCCTCTGGTTGGCTAACAGCACTGTGACGCTACCTCCAGTGCGCAGTGAGGATTTTTCCGCTCCATATTCAACTAGTGCGAGACGAGTCGAGAATCGCGACTGTGCTGTTGCACAGTCCTGCTACTTCCTGACTTTCGGTGGGCGGTAGCGGAGGCGAGGCCATGAATACTAATTCACGGACTGACGTCAATCCGTGGGGCTTTTCTCATCCGCTGATTTTTCTCAGTGTTTTTTTCTCTGTTCTTTCATTGCCAAATACAGGCAATGGGGGTAGAAGAACGTTTTCACGCGCAGCACGCACATGCAACTCGGTGAGACCTATAGTATTTCAACAAAAACAAGTATTAAACTGTTTCTCGCGGAATGAGACCTTTAATATCCGTTTATAGAGTCGCTAGAGAGTATAAAGATTATGATTGTTAAAATTATTATTAGGATTATTATAAGTCAAAAGATGGAGAGGATCTTTTAAATTCAAATACCAACTTCTCAAGGAGTTGGCTTTGTCATATACATTTAAAGGAAAGCCATGTTTATTATTAGTTATGGATAATTATTAGTTAAAGGTCTCATTGCATCGTTTTTTCATTAATTTTGCAGTGGTCTCTAGTATTAATGAATGCCCTGTGCGCCGGTTTTGGTGAAAAAAATGCTCTGGTGCGCCTGTTTCAGGCTGTTCTAGTTTGGAGGAGGAGGTGGGGGGGAAGAACGAGAGGTTTTCGGCTCTTGCTCATGAATATTCATGACATTTAAATTACTTGCCTCTGATTGGCTAACAGCACTGTCCGTCACAGTGATGTTAGCCAATCAGAGGCGAGTGATCCCTCTAGTGCAGGCATTCCCAAAGTGTGGTGCGCGCACAAGCTGCCACCAGGGGGTGCGCGAGAGGAAAAATGTAATGGCGGTCTGGTGTAATATTACACAATTACAGTGCTGTTTTTTAAGTGGGATTTTTCCATACAATAAAAAAACATGAACAGTAAACATTTCCTTTGTAATCCCTTTTATTTTAAATAAAAAAACTATAATTTCTTAGTTTTTGATAGAAACGTAGAAGAAGACAGCTGCTGTCTTCTTCTTCTTTTCCTCCACGGCGGTGCGCCGCGACCGGCTCTGGGTCGGCTTGGAAGGGTTCGGGGGCGAAGGTGGCCGGCGGCTTCGGCCTCTGGCTTTACAGCGCCCCCCCGCTCCGACCTCGCCGCTTCCCAGGGCCGTGGACGCAGTATCTCGCTGCGCCTTCCTCCCCCCTCACGGGGGTTGGGGACGGGGCCCCCTTGCCCCCGGCGTGACTGTCGACCGGGACGGACTGTCCTCAGTGCGTCCCCACCGCGTCGCGTCGTTCAGGGCGGGGATCCAGCTCACGTACAACTGGCGCAAGGGGTCAGCGGCGATGTCGGCTACCCACCCGACCCGTCTTGAAACACGGACCAAGGAGTCTAACGCACACGCGAGTCAGAGGGTCCTACGAAACCCTGCGGCGCAATTAAAGTGAGGGCCGCGCGCGCCGGCCGAGGTGGGATCCCGGCCCCCTGTTTATCTGTTTCGGAGCCTATTCTCTTAATGTTGCAGATCGTTTGTAACTTCATTGCAATTGAATTCAATGTACTGTCGTTCTATTTTCCATAACCGTTGTGTTATAATGATGCTAGGTCCACGGGCATTTAATAGGCCTATTGCTGCAATTTCTCTTTTACGCGACTGAAAATAACCGTAGGCCTACTTTCTGTCACTGAGCCGTGTCTGTCACTCATCCTCTTAAAAGTGGAAGCTTGTGCATAGCTTTGTTGCATTATATTGAAACTTTGTTGGTGTTATTGTCATGCGTGTTCTGGTTATTTGCGCATGATTAAACATGAGTCTTTATATGGCGATAAAACCAAGCTTTGTTGCGTTTTTTTTTTTTTTTTTAAGTGGGGATTGGGGGTGCGTCAACCCGGTTGGGATGTAGAAGGGGGGGGGGTGCACAGGAAAAAAAGTTTGGGAACCGCTGCTCTAGTGCGTTATCAACCATAGACATCTTATACATATGTTACTATATACATACATTAGATACATTCATGATATAAGATGTCTATGTTATCAACACGACAAATCACCACGACGTCACAACAACAATATACGTTCTTCCGGGTGGCAAAAGACGAAGCGTTCTCCGATGGCAGAACTAGTAAATAAACCCCTCCATATCATTTGACAGGGCAGAGTGATCGAGAAAACAGTACATGGCTTGAATGAATGATTTTCTTCTTGCGGGGCGCTACGTGACGTCTCATTAATTCATACAGATATGGGAAGTCTCATTAACATATTACGACGGAGTATTAGGGCCACATTAAGATTTTTTTTTTCATTAAATTACGAGAATAAAGTCGTAAATATTGAATTAATTACGAGAATAAAGTCGTACATATTGAATTAATTACGGCTACACTATAGGCTACACGTTAAACGTTTATTATACGGTTGTGCTCACTGAGCAAACCCAGGTTTAAGGTAGCCTACAGGTTAACATGTGTTACATGTTGTTTAAGAAGTCGGGGTATTGCTGGACTCTTTCGCGTCTATCTCCGGAACGGAAAATGATAGCGACATAATACTTTTTTTTAATGAAACCGAGAGATGCAGCATTTAGAACTTACAACTTCAGATCAACAACAATGTTTTTAACAATGTAACACTGTTTACAGTAGCCGGCTGGATCGCTTCAGTGGAAGCCGCTCTCTTCCTGCCACCCGGAAGTATCTTGATGCCTATTGTTTACAAACATTCTGAAATGCCGTATACTGTTTTCCTGAGGGCGGTCTCAAGCCAAGGTAGGCGAGGTCATGAATATTCATACACATTCATACGTCAGAGTGTTAGACTTTTTCTCACTTCCTCGTTTCTTACATTGGCTAATGCATGCAATGGGGGTAGAAGAACGTTTTCCACGTGCAGCATGCATATGCAACTAGGAGTGACCTATCATATTTCAAAAGGAGCAAGTAAAACGGTTTACCGGTGAAGTACACCTTTAAACGAAGGACAAAACAATTGGAGTAAAAGTATAGTCCACCACCGTTACTGACCATCCCACTGTAGGAGTGTCGTAAAAGAACAGCGTGTCCATAAAGTAAGGTGCGATGTCCGCCTCCCTGGGCTGTCTGGAAGGATAAGATAAGATCAATGTACAGCCAAAAGGGAAACGCATTAAAGAGGGAAAATGTGATTAAAAGTGACAAAGCATTTATCTAAAACCCATTTTGCCAAATTTGGATGATCACATTTGAAATGCGTTTGAAATGATTGAGATGCCCAAAGTCTACCTGCTCCTTTATGACCTGTAAAGACAACTTTAAGTCGCTTTGGATGATGTCTATTAAATTATGAAATAGAGTAGAGATAGATAATTGAGTGTTTGTAACGTGACGCTTCTCAGTCGAAAAAAATCACCTGTGATACGCTTTCAGGATTACATTTCTAAGCTATAACACTCCATTTGTATAGAAACACGAAAATCTGTGCTCTCATCAACATACAAATTTAAATTGTACTTCAAATATACATATGTATAAATATGCTATACATTAGCCAGCTTCACAGATATACACAAAAAGTGTTGTGAAATGGAACCATTGTGTAATGCAGAAACAAAAAGATGGTATTTATGGGATTGTATGTGTTATGTATGAAGCTACATATTGTGTTATTCCAATAGCGTCCACTAGGGTGCATTGGTGTTCTGTAATAGGTTGGGCTCTGCTGTGAATAAACCAGTCTTGGAGAAGTGATTGAACAGCCAACAGCGTGTCTGTGTTGCTCTGTAGTAGAATATATATATATAGTTATAAGGAAGAAACATAATATAAATTGGCGACGAGGTGTGTATTCCTGAAGACTTTTCTCTTCATCGGTGAGCCAACTGTTGGTGTTGGTCAAGTTTTTTTGGAGAAGAAGAACGACCACGCTGGATGCAGCTAGGTGCTAGCTAATGAGCTATGTTCATGGTAGCCTAAAGACCGGTGAAGCCACTGAGAGAAGACACGCCATGGTTGGAATTATTGGACATATAGATCCTTTCGATGAGGCTGGTGAGCAATGGGCAACGTATATTGAACGTTTTGAACATTACCTCCTGGCTAATGAGATCACGGAGGCCAAGAAAATTGCTCCTGTCAAGCCCGGGGAGATGGACTATGACGATATTGTGAAAGTTTTGCAGGCCCATTTTGCGCTGAAGCCGCTTGTGATAGCAGAGAGATTCTGCTTCCACAAGCGAAGTCAGGGGGAAGGAGAAACAGTGGCACAATATGTCGCTGTATTGAAAAGACTTTCGGAAACATTGCGAATTCGCTGCTTATCTGGAAGATGCACTACGGGACAGATTTGTTTGTGGACTTAACAGTGAAACCATTCAGAAACGCCTTTTGACGGATAAGGATCTAACGTTTCAGAAAGCAGTGGATTACGCCGTATCAGCGGAGACAGCAGCGCACGACGTGCAACAGTTAAGTGGCTCGCTTAAAGTGAATGCAGTGATTTCTCAAAACGGTGACAAATGCCGCCGTTGCGGGAAAAATAATCATACGGAGGAGGACTGCTGGTACAGAGATCGTGACTGTCACCAATGTGGGAGGAAAGGTCACACAAAGTTCATGTGCAAGAGCAAAGCCAAAAGCAACCAAGACAGAGAAAGAAAACCTGAACAGAAGGGTAATGCATTTAAACGCAGTGTAAAATATGGAAAGAACAGAATTCACCATGTTGAAGCAAAGGAAAGTGAAAGTGAGAAAAGTAAATCTGACTCTGACAGTGTGCCATGTCTCAAAAAGGGAAATATTCACGAATATCTGTGCTGCCTATCATAAATGGAAAGAAAATTGATACAGGGGCTGCTGTTTCTCTGATTCCATGGGAGCAGTACAGAAGCACGCTGAACCAACTGCCCCTGCATCCAACTGATGTCATGCTAAGGACATACACTGGAGAACCTCTGGCACCAGAAGGGGTCATCAAAGTGCAAGTGAGATTAAACAAGCAGTGTGCTGATTTGCCCTTGTACGTACTGAAAGTGGATGCACCCCCACTTTTTGGCAGAGTGGTTAAGAGCGATAAAATTGAACTGGAAAGATTTAAAGATAGTGCATGCCATGGAACAAAAACACAGACAATTTAGAGACTGTGTTAAAGAGACACTCAGCTGTTTTCTCAAAAGGACTAGGCACAATGAAGGGAACACATTGACTGTCACATTGACTGTCCGACCTAACAGTGTGCCCAAATTCTGCCCACCACGTAATGTGCCTTATGCTCTCCGACCTCGAGTGGAGGTTGAACTGAAACGACTAACTGAGCTTGGGGTGATTTAGCCAGTGGAGCATAGTGATTGGGGCACACCTGTGGTGCCTGTCAGCAAAAAGGATGGCACAGTGAGACTGTGTGGAGACTTTAAGGTCACTCTCAACCCAGTGCTCTGCGTGGATAAATATCCAATCCCACGCATTGAGGACCTTTTTGCCTCGCTAGCTGGAGGTCAACACTTCACTAAGTTGGACTTATCAAATGCCTATCTACAGATGGAAGTAGAAGAGAAGTCTAGGGAGCTGCTGACTATCTCAACACAAAAAGGGCTATTCCGTTTCAATCGGTTACCTTTCGGAGTAGCATCATTGCCCGCTTCGTTTCAGAAGGCAATGGACCAAGTACTTCTCGGACTGCCGTATACACATTGTTACCTTGACGACATTCTTATTAGTGGTCCAGACAGACAGACTCACCTTGAGACTCGGAATGCCGTCCTGAGCAGGTTGGAGGGGCGTGGCCTGCATCTCAAGCAAGAAAAGTGCCTGTTTTTCCAGGAGTCCGAGGAATACTTGGGCCATATTATCGACGCAGCTGGACTACACAAATCACCAGAGAAAGTGCGTGCCATTGTGGAAGCACCAGCACCGGCTGATGTCAGTCAACTGCGCTCATTTCTGGGACTGCTAAACTATTATGGACGATTCGTCCCTGACCTAGCCACTGTCCTGAAACCACTGAATGAACTGCTTGTAAAAGGGAAGAAATGGCAGTGGAGGTCAGCCTGTGAGTCAGCGTTCAAGGAAGCAAAAGCACTCCTTGTGTCAAAGGAAGTATTGACACACTACGATCCTAAGCTGCCACTCCGCCTTGCGTGCGATGCTTCACCTTATGGGGTCGGAGCTGTGCTTTCGCACGTCATGCCGGATGGCATGGAAAGACCAATAGCTTATGCATCACAAACTCTCAGCAAAGCAGAACAAAATTATGCGCAGATCGAGAGAGAGGCACTATCGATAGTCTTTGGAGTATGCGAGTTCCACCTAGCCTGGCAAGCCAGACCCACATCAGAAAGATGTAAGGTCTGGCTCAGCTCCATTGGCAGTGTGGGCGGGATAAACGGTTGTCTTTCAAGTTCCCTCTGCACGCAATAGGATAGCGCTACAACCAATCAGAGCAACGAAGAAGGTGACGTAGTCAGAGCGACGGCTCTGACTACGTAATTAATCAAAACTCCGAATACATATTTATTTTCGAGGAAAGACTATAGTGCCGTTCTTTGTTCTTTTCTCAAATAAAATGTTAACTTCAAGTCTTGAAGAGTCGCGGCCAAAGCCGACTCGAAAGACAGCCGTTCGCCAGCAGCAGCAGCCATTGTTTTCCTCTAACACAGAACCGTCGGAAACTCTGTCGTCATGGTAGCCCAGCTTTCGACTCCGCCCCTCACGCTGTGATTGGTCTGACATACTTGGTGTTCCCAGCACCAAAAAGCCGACGGAGCCGTGCTAGACCTACCTAGCTGCCAAATAAATTTGCTGCCACTAGGGGGTGTCTAGAGTTCTAGGCTAAGTTCCACCAGTACCTCTATGGAAACAAGTTCACCCTACTCACTGACCATCGCCCGCTTACCTCCATCCTGAGTCCAGTGAAAAGTACGCCGTCAATGGCGGCAGCCCGCATGCAGCGTTGGGCGCTCCTCCTGTCAGCGCATGATTATACTATACAATACAGGAAAGGCACATTGCATTCGAATGCCGATGGACTGTCGGTTACCGCTAACCCACACGCATGACAAGAAGAGAGGAGCTGTAGAAATATTCTACACATCTCAGCTGGACACACTGCCAGTCAGTAGCAAGGAGATAAGAGGTGACACATTGTCTGACCGCACCTTGTCTCGCGTCCTAGAAATGGTCTCAACTGGTCGTTTTCCAGCAGCAAAGGAGGCAGGTGAAGAGATGCTGCCGTACCTGCTGCGGCGGAATGACCTTACAATACAGCAGGGGTGCCTCATGTGGGGTGTGAGAGTGATTGTGCCACCTAAACTGCGCACACGCGTGCTGGAAGAGCTCCATTCAGCACATCCAGGTGTAGTGAGGATGAAGAGCCTGGCACGCAGTTATGTGTGGTGGCCAGGCATCGACTCTCAAATTGAGTGCCAGGCTAAATCATGCCACTCATGTCAGAATGTACAGAAAGTGCCGGGGCTAGCACCTTGTTAAGAATAAATAATAACATATGTATCAACAGGCTGTAATATCTACACATAGCCACAAAGGAATAAATATAAATAAATAAAGTTGTATTAACACTGGTCACCAGATGGCGGCACACATAATACACTGGGGGCGGGTGCTCAACACTAGCCAATCAGAGCATATTATGCGTCATAGAGGCCACGCCTGCCCAGGTACTACCAAACTACAGATCCGGGGGGAGGGCAGAAACCCTACAGGCAGGGTATCTGGACAGATACACAGCTAAGGGTCTCTCCACGCGCGTGAATTTTACAATTCCCCTCCATTTGCTTCATAGATATATAACTAAAGTTAAACAAATAAAGTGAGTTAAAGCGATCCTGTGTCGGCGGCCTTCTTCCTCAATGAACATCATCACAACCTCTACACCCTTGGGTGTGGCCCTCCAGTCCTTGGGAAAGGATACATGTGGATTTTGCGGGCCCATTTGAGGGTCATATGTACTTGGTCACTGTGGACGCTCATTCAAAGTGGCCTGAGGTGCATATCATGGACAGCACTACAGCCCATAGGACCATTACAGTGCTGAGGGGCCTTTTTAGTCGTCATGGCATTCCACACATCCTTGTGAGCGACAACGGCCCTCAGTTCTGTTCTGAGGAATTCAGTATATTCCTTAAAGCCAATGGAGTCAAACACATCTGTTCTGCGCCGTACCATCCTGCCACCAATGGCTTGGCCGAGCGTTTTGTGCAGACGTTCAAACATGCCTTGAAAACATCCAAAGGCACAGCAAGTGTGCAGCGACGTTTGGATGCGTTCCTACTGACATACCGCAACACCCCTCACGCAACCACGAGAGAATCGCCAGCTATGCTGTTCCTGGGGCGCAGGCTGCGCTCTCGTCTGGATTTCCTCAAACCTAGTGTGGCTGGAGCGGTGCACAGGTCACAGGATGCTCAACAGCAACGCCGCCAACAACACTCTAGAGACAGACAATTTAATGTTGGGGAGCCAGTCCTAGTGCGTGATTATAGGAGAGGGGAGGAGAAGTGGGCCCAAGGCGTTGTCGTGGAAAAGACGGGACCAGTGTCATACAGGGTAAATGTGGGCACACCAGGGGTATGGAAACGTCATGTGGATCAGATGCTGACACGCCCTGATCCAGGGCCTCAGCAGACTGAAGTGAATCTGCCGGTACACCCACCAGTGTCACTACCCCAGAGTAATAGTGGCACCACACTTCACCCTGATCCACCGCAACAAGAGCTGGTTGATGATCAAGTGCCGGAGACTGCTGAAACATCAGAAACACACCAGCCCACTGCACCACCACAGACTGGACATTCTCAGGTAACAGTAGATGAGAGACGCTATCCTGTGAGGATCAGTAAACCACCCGCACGTTACAGTGATGAGTGAACACACGGAAGAGTAATCTACGCGGTGGACTGTTTATGTGCCGAGACATTGTTCCCAACATATTAGTTCTATAATGGAAACTAAAATACTCTTTTATTTGATTTAACAAAAAGACCAAAAGAAGGCAAATCTTTTATGTTGTGTTGTTTTAAAGAAAATAGCCTCTGTGTGTTAAGGGACAACATATCTTAGTGGGGAGGAGACGTTATGTATGAAGCTACATATTGTGTTATTCCAATAGCGTCCACTAGGGCGCATTGGTGTTCTGTAATAGGTTGGGCTCTGCTGTGAATAAACCAGTCTTGGAGAAGTGATTGAACAGCCAACAGGTGTCCGTGTTGCTCTGTAGTAGAATATATATATAGCTATAAGGAAGAAACATAATAGTATGCAAGACTAAATGGAGGAAAAGTCAAATGATAATTGGTAACATGACAACAACACGACACAATAATGATCTTACCTTCATCATAAATTTCTGCCAGAGTGCATAAAACAAGGAAACACAAGTTTAATACAAATATAAATCTACTACAGTATAAAACCTCCAATGGGTCTAGCACACAAGCTAAATATGGGAGAAACCTAGTAACGTCCATAAATCATTAACAATTAAGTTAACATACGGATTAATTTGCAGGTCAGTTTAGCAATTGTGGAATTGTAACAACGTGACAAAGTGTATGGGTATGTCGATGTATACATTTTTATTAGGGCTGTCAAAATTAACACGTTAACGCCAGATGATTAATTTCTGGAATTAACGGCGATAATTTTTTTAATGCATTAACGCATTCCCGCCCTGTTTTACCCACAATTCAACCCCCGGCGTGTTCATTCCTCGTCGCATAAACAGCATTGCTGACACGAGTGAGATGGAGGAGTCCGAGGAACCGGTCGGCCTTCTGGATGGACAGTTCGAGTAGAAACAAAATATTTGCGGGCCCTGCTTGCCCGCAAATATCTAGCGACTCCTGCATCCACGGTTCCATGCGAACGACTCTCTCAGTCGCAGGCCATATTGTGCAGAAGAAACGGTCCGGTTCACATATTTTGGAATCAATTGCAGGGTATCCTCTCTGGACCGCTGGCAGCTTAATGTATACAGGTCAGTTCAATAGGAGGAGATGGGGTGTTCGCTACTCCATCCATGTTTCATATCTTTGCACTCATAGTTCATAAGTATAAGATATTGTGATATGCTGGCCGTTCTTGGGCTATATTACGACAGTTGGAAAAGTTGAATAATACACATAACTCATGCAACCATGGCAACCCTACTTCCCCTAGCTTGTTAGCCCTTATATAAATTGACTACTAAACATCACCAAACATCAATCAGAACAAAGAGTGACCACGTGAATGCCAATATCTATAAGGAACCGATGTAAATAGATATAGCCATGATAAGCGTTTTGTTTGAATGAAGATCAGCTTACTACGCTAAGCTAATTTTTTGATCAGGCAAATGGCTGGCCAGCCTGTCGGTACAACAGTCAGTCAGAACCTGCTATGTCAGTGGCGTATTAGGGGGGAGGAATTTGTTAGACACTGGTTCTCTGATGCCACATGCTACGCACAGTACAGCAGCTACTTACCTACCTACGCACACAGCAAACAGTAGCTACCTACCAACACAAAAATGGTAACTACCTACCTACCAGCGAACGGTAGCTACCTACCTACACACAGCAAACAGCAGCTACCTACCCACACAGCAGCTACCTATGTACCTACACACAGTAAAACAGGAAACAGGAGCTACATACCTACCTACATCCAGCAAACATTACCTACCTAGTAGTGTTGTAGTACTCCAGATCGATCTTGGTCGAGACCGGTCTTAAGACCACATTTTAAAGGTCTCGGTCTTGTCTCGGAATCGACTGCATTCTTTCTCAGTCTTGACTTGGTCAAGGACTCCAATTTTTTTTTTTCAAGACCAGTTGAGGCCACAACTGCAGTGGCATCATTACCTGCCTGTGCATTGTCTGATGAACTCCTCCAATTGCAACCAATATCTTTGCTTATTTAGTTTGACCGCTGCCATCCTAACTGTCTGTTCACATCAGAAGCGAATTGAGCTGCAAAGACGCTTTGGTCGCTCATAAAGATTCGCTGCAAATATTTCTGTTCGCTTTTGTCGCTCAAGTCGCTCATGACGTACAATTCAATTTTGCAGACGCATTTAAAGGAGCCGTATGCTTTCAGTACAGACAGCCATATCAAAGAGTTAACTCCCATACACTTTGGCCATATTGCAGAGACGGTTTTGCTTGTTGGATAAACGATAGTCGCACATCCCTCATAACTACGCCCGTGAAGGTGAACCGCTCCCCCGGAGGAGCCGCACATCCACACGCACTGGACACCAAAATACAAACACACATGTTTTCCATTTGATTGCTTTTAAATTAAGTTGTGTGAAGTTATATGGTTAAATACGATTATTAAAAGTGATCATGTCTCCTTCCTGGTCCAGAACCGCTTGGTCCATGCCGTTAATAAAACACAAGAAAACACAAGCTATCATACCTTCCTCAAACTTGCGGTCATTATTTACTTATATATTTTGCTATTATTGTAATTACTTAATTTATTATTAGATTAGATTATTGGAGAGATGAAAAAAAAATTGGATTTCTAGGATTTGCCTTTTTATTGAAACGAAAAACAGCTTCAAAATGTGCGATATCAAATACATTACAGCCATAGCCCATGAAAACGAATTTGCTCATATGTAGGCCTATAAACAAATGAATAAATAAATAGGCTGTAGCAGTAACTGTCACAGTTTCAGTGCTGGTGACATTAGATTTGAGCGCTAAATGTCCTTGTCTGAGAATGTCAGAATAAGTAATAATAATGCATAATGAATATTGTTGGATTACGATTTCTTATTTCATAGGATTTTGGAGTAATGCATATATAAAAAAACGAAGCATTCGAATACTGATTTGGACTTCGATTACCATGATATGGTACCATGGTACCATGGCATACCATGGCCGAAGCTTCGAAGCATTTGGGTCAGGCCCTAGATTACAACAATGTAGTGATTTTCCTACGCCCTCCACGGATACATTTTGATCTGATTTGCTGCTCTGGTGTAACTCCGCTTAATTGTACTGCATTTGAAGTTAGTATCTTTTAATGTCAACTTAACATTATCCAAAACAAATCTGTTACATTCCATTGCGTTCTGTAACATTAAGAATATTGATTTGTCTTTTCTTTCATGTGGAATTGATAACATCCACAGCAAAGACAATTTATCCACCCCAGACGAACTGGTTTCTAATTACAATGATGGACTTCATAATCTTTTAGGCACTTTTGCTCCTTTAAAAACACAGTGTCTCCTTTACCCACTCTGCCCCTTGGTTTACAAGTGAATTACGCCAGCTTAAAGCTCAAGGCAGTCACCTGAAACGCTTTAATGCGAAAACTGTCCTTGTTGGTATCAAAGAACTGTACAACAGCCACATTTTTTGTTATAAAGACACTCTTTCCACAGCTAAATCTAGTAGGTCAGGCAAGGGGAACACAGAGCCCTTTCCACAGTAAACAATATTCTATGACCACTGGACACTTTTTCACCTTGATCCGTCTTTCTATTACCCCTTTTCCACCAAGCAAACCTAGTTCTAGTGCTGTGCTGGTGC
This sequence comes from Merluccius polli, assembly GCA_030340625.1. Classification (NCBI taxonomy): domain Eukaryota; kingdom Metazoa; phylum Chordata; class Actinopteri; order Gadiformes; family Merlucciidae; genus Merluccius; species Merluccius polli. The sequence goes on along the minus strand of JAOPHQ010005482.1, from coordinate 70,621 downwards.
TGGTTCGCAATTGCTAGCGCCAACTTCAAGCACAATAACAACAATAGCAGATTACGTTGTTTCTTTACAAATGTTGCTCCTGGCTTTGCGAGCCTACATTGGCATTCAAACACGATTGGTCCAACACATTTGTGCTGCTCATCTTGATTGCTATGGACAGCGATTACGATAGTGTAACCGGCTGTTCATAAGTTTGTCTAACTGAGTGTCATAAGAAAATATATGCACACGGACCATCCAGTTGAATATCAGTCAAACACTTTATTAACACTCTTTTACTCTCTCTCTTTCCGTGCCAAGTGCTTGCTCATGGTGGTACTGTTGGGTCTCTGTAAATGTTATTAGGAGTTCGGTCTAGACCTGCTCCATTTGAAAAGTGCCCTGAGATAACTTCTGTTATGAATTGGCGCTATACAAATAAAATTGAATTGAATTTCCCTCTCTTCCCACGGGGCTCCCCACCCCGCCCCTTTCTCCTACAGCAAAGGGATACAATCAACAGGGTCTAACATAAATCTGTTATGATAGTAATCGATGCAATTCCATAGCGGTCACAACGTTTTTGTTGATCTTGTTGGTCACGATAATCCCGCCCCAAGCCCTTGACGTAAGCAGTTCTTGGTTCAAGACCAGCAAAGAGTTGGTGCCACTCTGGAACAAGTTTTCCTGGCCGAGAGCCAGTTCTTTGGCAGTCGAAACGTGAAGAACTGGTTCGCTACTAGGCACCAGCTCCGAACCGGCTCTCAAACTGCCTTGGTGGAAAAGAAGTACGAGTTCCCCCTTTTCGTCTCATTCGTAAATCCAAATCATCTACCTGCCAGTTAGACCCACTTCCTACTCATTTAATAAAAGTCTATCTACCTGTCTACTTCTTACTCCCTCGTCTCTCAAAACAGCTGCTATAACTCCAATCCTCAGACAACTTGGTGCAGACCCCAACAATTTGAAACATTTTCGCCCAATTTCAAATCAACCATTTCTCTCTAAAATACGTGAAAGAAGAGTTCCAGCTCAGGTACATGCTCATTTGTCTGACAACAACCTGAACAATTTAAGTCTGGTTTTCGTTCCTTTCACAGTACAGAGACAGTCTTAGTGCAAGTCACCAATTACCTGTCGATGGCAGCTGACTCTGGGCTTTTAACCATACTCGTTCTTCTTCATCTGAGTGTAGCCTTCAATACCATCTCGCATAGCATTCTCCTCGAGAGATAAGCTTCCATTGGAATCATTAACACCTCTCTTGCCTGGTTTAGTTCAAATCTCTCTGGCTTCACACGATCACATGGTAGAGAGGAGTGAAGACTTAGTCACATGCTGCCACCCTCTAGCCTTCCTTGCTGTCGAGTGACCTCTATATGTGGTCATTTTCCTTGGATACTGAAGACAAGTTGGCAACTATCACCTACCTCTGCCCTTGGATCATTTGAGTATCAGATATTATATTTTTTCTGATAGAGCTCTATAAAAAAAGTTTTGGGTACCCAATACTTTGTTTTGTTTAAACTGACTACTGGGAGTGTTTTCGTACGGATTGAGGAGTACCAAGTCGAGGATAAAGACATTCCTGTCTGGGAGGTTAAATTGTTTGGTTGTTAAAGGGGCTGTAGACAACTTTTCAACTTTTCCCACCCTAGCGAAGACACAATACACGCATTTGTTTGAAAATCTCTGCAAAAGAAACAATCAACACTTTGGAAATAAGAAAGAAAGAAGCGTGTTCACTCAGGAGGTAAAGTGAAATTGGCATAATTTCATTTGGGAACAGGCAAAAGCTATTGTAATGATGTGCATTGCATAGTAATACCATAGTTGGAGTATTGCTTCGCACAAACAAGTATCGGCAGTAGGGGTTGGCGTCGGGGTGGAGGGGGGAGTAGAAGAAAACTATTAGGAGGAAAACCTTGAGTTTATTCATTCATGTAGTCTATAATGGAGACATGAAAGCAGATACACATTCTTTAGTATGTGTTGAGAAAAGCGAACTGGGTTGGTAGCCTGATCACCTGGACATGTCGCAACATGAGGGTTATTCAGGTAGTATACTCAATGCAAAAACGTAGCACGCAGATATAAGTAGTGTAATCAGATTGGCTGTACTTCGGTTGTTCCACCATCCACCATTTCCACTACTGGGGATAGCTAATGGGGATAGCTACCAATAGCTACTGGAGTAAACAAAAGCGCTATTCCTCCTGGTTTGGTTGCACATGCAATGGTTGACGCGTTTTCTTTGTGCCGTAAATGGAGCCTTCGTTTTTCCCGGGAGATCGTACCCGGTGGCAGACAGAGCTGCATAGTGAAAGCGAGGCTTAAAGGGAAGCCAAGGGAACCAATCTAAACGCAGATGGTGTCATTATTCTGTAGACATTACACTGTGCAATCAACATTTACTTCATATTGATACGTTAAAGCAAAAAAGTTGTCTACAGGACCTTTAAAGAAAACTGATTTCACTTTTGACAAAAGACTGAAAAGAAAAGTTATTGAACATATTTCAACTATTTCTATATTGTTTGTTATTCATATACAGTATATTGTATGAATAAGTCAGACTTATCTCAAACTTGAAGCAGAAGAGAACTTTTTTTCCCCTTTTCTTTAGTGTGTACTTGAAACTGAAGGTAAACGCTTGACATTTATTTAAAGGAAGAATACGTTCCAGTCCACTACTTGATTCTTTGGACTTTGGACCCAGGATAAAATTCCTGTTATGGTATAATTTAAATCTGGTCTCATCTTGATTTATTTCTACTTAAAGAGGGAGAAAGAGATACTTGTTTACACAAACACTGTGCAGGAGATGTTTTTTTGCTTTTAAAAAAGGGGACTGCCAACACTGAAAACATAAGCAAATCTGTGCTTGGAAACGTGGGCCCTCTTTTCCCCGACCGGAAAAAGCTCATTGCACAGACCTACGACAGGGCCAGTGTGATGCACTGTGCAACTGGAGGTGTACTGAAGACTTTCTGCATTGTTACACACACCAACTGAATGCTTGTGAGGAGGAGGTCGGTTTCGGGGATTTCACTTAAGGATGTAAATTAGTGTTTTAGGGAGTAATGGGGGGTTGGGTTGAGTGCCAGGGAGGGTGGCAGAAGAGGAAGCAGTGAGCTGATTGTGGACGGTGTCAACTTTTGATTGGAAAAATTATAAAAATGAATTGCATTTGCTGGTGGTGAAGCAGTTGGCGATGGTGTCCATGGGTTTGAGGAGTTTGTTGATGGTAGAGAAGTGTTTTGGGGTTATTGCAGCCAGATTGGATGATGGAGGAGTAGTCGGAGGAGCGCGCACTGTTGAGGGCATCTTTATATTGTTGTTGGTGGGGTTTGTAGGCATCCAGGTGGACAGGGAGACCGGTTCTTTTGGAGAGATGCCCTTGGCTTTGAGATGGTGGAATTCATCATTGTACCAAGGGGCGGAGTGTGTGAAGGAGTTTTAATGGGGGCAATCTGATCTAGACAAGAGGAGAGTGCGTTGTTGTAGGTGTTAACCAGGTCAGTGGGGGAGATGTTCGGAGTGGGGGCAGAGTTGGAGATGGTGTCAGTGGTATGGCAGACTAGGTCCAGTGTGTGTCCTTTCCTGTGGGTGGGAACATCTATGTGTTGGGTTATAATGAAATATTGTAAAATGTCCAGGAGTGCTGTTGTGGTTTTGCAGTCAGTAGAGTCGACATGGATGTTGATTCGCCCAGTAGCAGAACAGATGGTGAAATAACAGAGCTGAGTTGGACATTCAGACAGATCAGAGGGAAATGCAGGATTTGGCTTGGGGAGGGGGTGATAAATAACAGCAGTGACCAGGGGTTTAGGACCAGACAGTTTGAAAGCAAAGCGCAAGAGAACGTCCAGTTTGTTGTCCATGGATCGGGTGTTAAAAAGTGAGTATTTGATGTGTGATTGTTGGTGAGTGGGCTGGTTTGCTTTCAGAGTGCGCTTGTTGTGATAAGGTAGTGGAGCTGCAGGAACACTCCGGACCTGAGAAAACAAACATTTGCCGGGGGCCCTTATGGATGTAGCTGGGTCTACGTAACAACCCGAGGTTTTTGATGGCTGAGCTGCATAGTGGTGGAGTGGTGGGGTTATTTAGGTTGAGATGTTGCAAGGTGGAGTATTTTAGCATCATGTAAGCCCGGGAGGACAATTAGCAGGATGCTAACTGCTAACTGCCTGGCTGCTGGCTAATTGAGAGACAGTGGTGGTGGCGCTGGGCAGAGATGGGTAGACCTAATAGTGCAAGCTGTCGGGAGAGCCTCCGACAGCAAAAGCAGCAGCGGTTGCAGAGCAAAAGGGTAACCAAAAGACCTTTATCCGAGTTTATCAGAGCGGGAACTGGTGAAGCTGCTACATTACCTGGTGTAGCTGGTACGTTAGCTGGTGAAGCTGCTACATTAGCTGGTGAAGCAGGATTGGGCATGCAGGTATGTAACCACAAACATCAGGCGATCGTGAAGAAAAAGTGTCCAGACAGAATGTGACAGAAGATGGAGAACAGTTGAATTTGAGGCAAAATAAAAGTCAAAGAATTAAGACAGCTAGAAATGAAAACACGCAAAAAACAAAGATAATCTCAGTGAACAAAAAATGCCAGTGTCCTCTCGCACACCAGAAGTCAGGAGATGACTTCTGGTGTGCTTCATATTGTGTTGCACTTAACTTAATACTTTATTTGCTCCAGTGCTTTTTATTTTCGCAATAACTCTATTAATGGCACTTGCATGTTTGGCTACCCTGTTATTTTGTTAATTATAAATTAAACCCTGTATTATGGAGTCATAGGCCTACATTGAACATGATTAAGATCTAGGCTATAATACAAAATATATAGACTTGATAGTAAAACTATTCTGACTGGTAGATCCATGAGAAACAGCAGGTTTGAACTAGAGGTTGCGCTAGACTTTTTCGTTGTCCGTCATTTCATTTTAATTCATTTTAATTAATATTCAGTCCAAACAAGCTGAACAAATAATCCACACCGTGGATACACACATCAAGCAGAAGAATATGTAAGAATATCGGCCGCCAGGCGACTCGCGTATAGTGGGGCTTGACGGTGACTCATCACCACAATGCGGGCAGGAGCTAGTTGATCCACTAGTCAACACGCGGGAGCTAGTTGATCCACTAGTCAACACGCCGCCAGGCGAACGAGTTTTCAAGGCGGCGCGGTGATGCAGATAATTGGCGTGGCGTGGGGCTTCACGGTCCACCTTCCTCCTGGTCCGCATGGACATGAATCGCGGCCCGCTTGCGCGTAATCAAATGTTTCCAGTGGGTTTGTTGTTTCAAATGTTTCAACACTCAACTGCCGTGACATTTTTCTTCTTTTCTACTTTTCGTTTTCTACAAGAGCCAATTAATATGCTCATCGCCACCAAGTGGTCAGGGTGTGAATTGCATTCTGTCAAAATGACGGACGGCCCTCAGATTATTCCGTCACCGTTTTAAAAAAACGGTCAATGATGGAAAATATTCGGTTAACGCGACCCCTGGTTTGAACATGATATTTTGGTTGGTATGTGGAGAATTTTCAGGCATGGCCAGTCGTGGTGGCATAACAATATGTATTCCCTTTGATGGCTATTCTAAGATATTTAAATGGTCCAAACTGTATTGGTTGTTGTTTCTGAGATCAGCGCAGTCCACCTTCACTATAGCCTCTGTAATAGGATTAAGAATGGCTATTATTTCTTTGGCTGAATTATTAATCAATTCTGATTACCAGAATACCTTCTCGGTATAAAAACGTGCAATTTCCAATGGGATAACCCAGAAATCAACCATTTAACAGGGTAGGCCTGAAAAACCATCTCCATCACTTCAATCACTATAATGCCCCAAAACTGTTCCCAAAATGCCCCAAATGTTCTCCCTCGCCCATCTAGTGGCTAGCTCAGGAGCAACCACTGACAATGGCCAAATCAAATCAGCTGCTTTCATCCCCAACATTCTATTTTGTATTTTCCATTGTGCACTCGTTCATTGTTGACATTCTAGTAGAACGATGTGTCACTGCAGATTAGCTGGGAATCCTGGCTAATCTCAAAATTAATTACAAAACGCATTGAAATTATTCTGGGCTCCCATGACAAGTTCCAGACTGGTTTGGGACAGAAATAATCGCATCTGTGGCCACTTCAGATCAGAGGACCATTCCAGGAACCAGGACTTTTTTCAGATTTTTTAGAGCTTATACTAGGACTGGAATAATTGTCTGGAAGTAGTCTTCGACGTCAAGACAGGTCAAAAGTCCTGTAGTGTGAGATCGGCAAAACAGAACTGACCATGTTAAGGTTCCCAACGCTCAGTACATATAAATCATGTGGTAAGTTAAGCTCATGACGTCAGCGTCTTCAAAATGTTTGTTTCACTGCCCCACAGAAATCTGACAAAACATTTGGGAAGATCACTTTTTAAAAACTGTTTCCAGGGAACTTAAACACTGTTTTGATGTAGTCAGGCCCATAGAAATGAATAAATAACTAAATAGCTATATACGAATGGACAGGGAATGAAAGATGGCTGTGGCAAAATTATATGGGGTTTAGTCAAGGGACTTAGGGAGATAGACTAAATTTGTGCAAATGAGTCTAATGCTCCAGTGAGAGTGCACCATGGTCGCTGCCTGAAAAAGGTTATAACTACTAGGCTATAACTTTTGAACCAGATGAGCTAGAAATGCAAACTCGGTGTCTACTTAATGTTTTTTGACCATTAGAATCACGTTGTAATGCTTATCTTTATGATTTGGATGCGTCTGGACCCTAATTGTCATATTTTCAAGATGGCGTTACCCGAAAATTAGTTTTCCCATAACTTTTAAACCTGAATTTGACTTTGTTACCGTGTTCCATTTAACTGTAAATTTTTCCTGTCTATTTAACTCACAACTGAATTACTATCTACCCATATTTATTTAATGGCACTATAGACAATATTTTGAACATTAATAAAGCAGCAAACAACTCAACTATGTATAGTGATAAATAAGATATAGTGGAGTGCCGTCACATAGAGCGTTGTAAACAGCGGGGGGAGTTAAGAAGGTACCTGGAGAACCTGTTGCTCTAGTGTGACATCTAGTTGCTAAATATCGTCTATAACTTTAATCAAATAAATGATTCATACAATCAATCAAGTAATCAACATTTATTTGTATAGCGCCTACAAAAGCAATGTCAGAAAGCAGCTCACAAGGCTCTGAGACTTTGTTTGTGCTATAACAATAATACAATAATATTAGAAAATATTTTTTTATGTTTACATAATAAGGCAAATATTGATATACTGGTAAAAGTTAAAGCAATTATTTAGTCAATAGTTAGTCTCTAAAACATGAAATGAACATTAAAATATAGGAGAATAGATACGTTTTTTTTCAATGCTGACTGTATTACAATGTTGTGTTTTTCTTTTAATGTAAAAAAGCGACTTCTTGCCACCACTTTTTTATCTGTGTTGGTGATCTTTTATATATGCATACCTCTGCTCAGTGTCTTCATATGGTTGACACAGCGTACCATGCTTCCCTGAGGTTTATTACCAATTGTAAAGCTCTGACTCACCACTGAGTCAGAGCTGTGAGTTATACTCTCGGGTAGGATGGCCTACTTCAGCCAACCATAGGCTCCGTCTGTACACCTTTATATATATATATATATATATATATATATATATAAGAGGCAATTCTTGTTCTGCTCCCATACTACCTATGTTTTCTTATCACGCAGAAAAGTGCCGGACAATATTCTCTGTATTCTGCACACTCAGCATGGAATATGTTGCAGAATGACTTGAAACTCAATGAAATTGTCTTGTTAAATGCTTTTAAATCCAAAATGAAAACAGAGACAGATTCTTTACGATGTCAATGTTTTTATTTTTAATTTATGAACCTGACTCCTTTAAATTTCCCTTTTGAAATGTCCTTATGCTTGTCCTTAGTTTTGTCTCCTTTTGTGTTTTCTGTCTGTAACTATGTGTTTTTTCATTTATGCAGCTGCCTGTCTTGGACAGGTCTCACTTGAAAAATAGATTCTTAACCTCAATGGGACTTTTCTGGTTAAATAAAAAATAAATGACTTGCAATCTGCTTCTTCAACACATTAGGCCTCACAGAGCTCTGGATCGGCTTCACATGTGGAAAGAACTACCAGGACATGCCTGTTTATGGGATCCACAATGCTCGATCCCCAGAAGTCACTGCCTTTACCTCTCGTCCATGTGCTAACAGGATGCGATACTACAGCAGGCTCCCTGCACGATGGGAAAAGGAATGCATGGGCAGCTTGTTAGGCAACACCAGATCTCCCAGAAACCCTGGTCGCCCTCACCTTGGATGTTGTAACGACAAAGACAAATCCCTAGCAACCATTTGTTGCCTGGCAATAAATGTGTCTGATTCTGATTAAATTATATTGTTCAAATTCTTAACACATTTGGCTGTCAAAGGTTAGTATTGATGCACGCACTGGCTGTTAGATGAATCAATCGGAATGGGTTCTACTCTATTTGTGTAATTATTTCAATAACAATTACATCTGTAAGATACATAGGTTGTCTGGTTTCACGAGTTTCACAAGTTTGATCTTAACTCGTTCCTACAACTCTACACTCATTCTGATTGAACATCTGTAAGATACATAGGTTGTCTATTTGTGTAATTGTTTCAATAACAATGGCACATCTGTAAGAATTACATTTTTGGGATTGGGGCCATATTGGTAATATGCAAATTAGAGTGCTCTAGATAGATTAGCATAAAATAGAAACCACGTTTGCCAAAAGAGTCAAAAGTTATGGTAAAACTAATTTCGGGTAGCTGCAAATTAGGGGTCCAGACCCACCCAATCGTAAGAATAAGCATTCCAACGTGTTTCGGATAGTCAAAAACATAAAATAGACACCAAGTTTGCTCATGTGGTTCAAAAGTTATAGCCAAAAATATTTTCGGGCAGCGGCCATATTGGCCATATTTGGCCGCCATGGTGACCCTGGGGGTCGCCGACTCCAACACTCTCACTAAATCATTAGCATGGCCTGGGCTACATATCCATAAGGCCCTCGACTATTTATAAATGTGGCAGCCACAGTGTTTCACATCAACTGGTATGAATATAATATGAATAAGGGAAATAGTATATTGATTATGTTATCAATACATTATGATTATATGATATGATAAAAGATGGTTATGATAAATGTGAATGATGTTAGGAAAAAAGATAAAACCTACCCATTTTTCCACATCTACATGCTGTGTGGAATTGAGAGAAGAAAGGAAAAAACAAAGTAAGTGTCCTTCCGTGTTTAACAAAGAAACAGAAAACACATCATCTATCAATTAGATAGAGGGAAAAGACAGTGGTCATGAAGAGATGCTATCAGGTTCTCAATATGCCATTTTATTTAACAATTACAATGTTGTAAATGATAATTGGAGCCAAGATTAATTGAACATTAAAGCTGCTGTAGGTAAGATTTAATAGTTGTAAAGAGAGAAAGCATAAGAGCAAGTAAACCACCCAAAAATTGTTCTGTCCCTCTCTCCTCCCTCCCTTCCTACGTTTCTCTGTCTTTAATATCGCTAGGAAGTGGTTTTTTTTAATCTCTTATGGTACACCACATTACACAACATAGACCGCATTGCACCCCCACCAGGTGAGTGGGACTTTAAAATGTTGCTGTCTAAATGCTTAAAACCAGCAAATTAAATTCAACACAAGTTGTCTCATGATCCTTTGCCCTTTTATTATAACTATATTTAAATGGAATTTAGGACAAATACTACATACATTATGTATGTTATTACATACATACATAGTGATATATAAAGATACATAAGATGCACCTTGCTATGCTAAATAAACCACACCTACTCAGTGACAATAACCCCAAATTAACGCCAAAACCATCGCATAAGCGTATTGTAGAGTGCCGTGTCACACCCGTGGCACACCGACTCATACTCCACTTCCATCAATACGTAACACACACACTCCATATTAAGGTCAGTATTTATTATTAAAGTCTATGATCAAGATGAACTTTAGCTCATTAAAACAGATGTACTCTACTTTCAATGGGTAAATGAATAATGTTCTTGTTCAACCATTTCCAATGCATTTGGAAACTGTTTGTTTAGAAGTTTGTGACTTCAGCATTCATTAACCTCTTGAATCTACATTAGGACCATCACACCAGCAATTTATATATGTGGTTGATGCATACCAAACTTGGCAGAAACTGAATACGCATGTTGTGAATTAAACTTTACTCTCCAGTTGACACGTGCAGCCAGGAAAAACAGTAGCTTTGTGAGACCAACCTGATCTTACGAGTTCACATTCTGTTTCTCTCTGTCCTGGAGCCTGTTGAAAGCCTCTTCCAAAAATAAAGAATGATAGGACCAATCAGTGCTAGGGGGAGGAAGTTTCAGTTCATGACGAACAAGGAGTGCTGCAGTTCGCAGAATAACACAATTGCTTTACTTCCAACCGGATTCAGCAAGAGCAAAGAACGCAAGAGTGTAATTTCTTTATTTAATCTGATTGGCTGGAGATTTTTGAACATCATAAGGTCCACCCATACTTGCGCAAACTTGAATATCTGGATGGTCTAATGAGGCAAAAGAAATGGATGCGACACATAAAAAACGCAAAGTCTAGCATCCGTCATGACGGATGTCGACTGGTCTCACATTGTTTAATATGGCAATCTATCTGAAGCGTACAACGCTTACACTGTGCTTAAGTGGTGGTTTTGGTGTGAATTAGGGGAGGGGTAGTCTCACAAATCAGACTTTAGATGTTAATCTAAAGTCTGATTTGTGAGACTACCCCTCCCCTCCCCACGCGAGCATGCAAGCTCTGTGTTCGTCAATCGATTTATCACAGAGCTTGCGTGCTCACATGAGCGTCAATCGACTTATCGAGCCTAAAAAAAAAAAAAGGCGTCAACGGGTGAACTACTGAATGTATTGTGTCTATAAAATATGCTTTTTAATAAACTATCTGTACACTTACGAAGTTGTTAATGCCTCGTTTTATATGTTAAGACCCTCATACTACCAAAGCAGTGTCAGGCTATTTCTAGCCTTGTAAGTGCTTTAAAAAGCGATTTATTTTTTGCCAGGTGAGACGCCCTTAGCACTCAAACGTATAGCAGTTTGGTAGAATCGGCTAAAAACAGCTAACTTAGTTTTGCGGCTTTTTGTTGCTCTCCATGGAACGTTGGAACTTGTTCTCATACTAAACATCCCAGAACCACTTTACATCGGAGTTCCCCTTTAATCACCATGGTAACGTTGGAACTCATTTTCATACTAAATATCCCAGAACCAGTTTACACCGGAGTTCTCCTTTAATCACCATGGTAACGTTGGAACTTGTTCTCATACTAAACATCTCAGAACCAGTTTACACCGGAGTTCTCCTTTAATCACCATGGTAATGTTGGAACTCGTTCTCATACTAAACATCCCAGAACCATTTTACACCAGAGTTCTCCTTTAATCACCATGGTAACGTTGGAACAGGTTCTCATACTAAACATCCCAGAACCAGTTTACACCGGAGTTCCCCTTTAATCACCATGGTAACATTGGAACTCGTTCTCATACTAAACATCCCAGAACCATTTTACACCGGAGTTCCCCTTTAAGCATGCATTTGCAATGATGTGAGACGAAGAATCCAAACAACTGCCACAGTTTGCATGACTTCTGTGTTGAGGAGAGGCAGGTATTACACCAAGGAGCATATAAGGAACTGGTGGTATACTCTCCATTAGCTAGAATCCACAATATGGGACTGATGGAAATGAAAGGAGGACAATGCCACAGGCAAGAGGTCAATAAGCAACATCGTCTGCGAGAGCTCATCTGGTGCTCTTGAAGAGGTTCCTAGCCCACCGCAGTGCTGAACAATAGCTCAACCTTCAAGCCTGCTTGAAGGAGGACCACTCTATTCAGCATAGGTTGAAACCAAACCCCCTACAGGATGAATAATCACTCCAAACAAACCCTGTCTCCTGTCACACACTCCTGTGTGTTACAACTCCTTTGTTAAGATTCCAGTGAATTTCTTCTCCTATAATTTGTATATAAAACTCTCCCCAAACATTTTTTTTGCTCAGAGCCAAGCGCCCAATATATATGATGGTGGTTTAGAAGGATGCATTAAACCTGAATTTGTAACCCTCCCTGTTTGAAATGGAAAGGGCATGGAACGCCTAAATCATGCGGCCCCCAGGGTCCCTTCAGACTTCTCTTTGGACTTGCACACTTTATCAGTAAATATTAATCTGACCGGCACCTCAGTTTACCATCTCATGCACATAGTAGTCTCCTACTATCTATCTATCTATCTATCTATCTATCTATCTATCTATCTATCTATCTATCTATCTATCTATCTATCTATCTATCTATCTATCTAGATAGATAGATAGATAGATAGATAGATAGATAGATAGATAGATAGATAGATAGATATAATCTGTGCATAAAATGCTATATTAGAGCTTGTGGGGTGATTAACTAAACTCAATAGATTAAAAGCATGGACTGTTTTGCAGGGACGGAGCAATGGACATTTGTATAACACATGACAATGATCCACATTGTGGTCTTAAATGTCCTGCCATTTCATGGAGCATACTGGAAATTACACTGCTATGCTCATCTGTACGTATGTGGGCAATCGTCGTTGTATGTGCATCTCTTACATCTGCTCAAGCACTTTTGCAGAAAAATATGCACCGCCTGCCTACTTGCATGGAACACAGTTTGCATGTGCATTGGCTGTGTTTGCGTCATGATTTTGATGTTTTACTGATGTTTACTTTTGTAGACATCGGTAAAACTACTGTTTTCGTATTCTTAACCTATTATTTTTCAGTCCCTTTTCCCTCAGAAAGCTTCTGCCACTTGCCAGGCCGCCATTGTAAATAAGAATTTCTTCATAATGACTTGCCTGGTTATATAAAGGTTAAATAAAAGCTGTAAAGCTGTAGCATACCGTAGCTGTATAGGTTTTTCCTGTGTAAGTGTCATTTGAATTTTTTTTGGAAATGGGTTTTGTCATGCATGCGAAAGCATGAAATCGTGGCCTTAATGACTGTAGCTAGCAACTCACCCCTTCGGCCTTCTCCTCTGTGTTGGCCAGCATTTCCTGCAGTGCCCGTACCGACAGCGACTGCTCCAGAACAAATGCGCAGATGGACAGGTCTGGAGGCACATTCTAAATAACACAACACCACACACACAAATGCATCCAAACAAAGCAATGCTTCAGATAACGGCTGAATGATATATCATCTATATAAAGCATCAATATCGCGATGTGCAATAGTGACAACAGTGATTCTACACTTTTACTTTTATAACCACTTCATATATTTTCACTTTGTCTCATTGAGCCCTGCTGACACCACCCCCCCCCCCCCCCCCCCCCCCCTCTACCCAATGTAGCTTTAGCAAAAGCTAAACATTTCTGACACTGTGGAGCAGGGCTGGACTGGGACAAATAATCGGCCCTGGCATTTTGGCCCAGACTCGCCCACCACAATTGATCACACTGGGGTTTAAAGAAGTGATTTTGACCAGCCCAGTGTCAATTATTAACATTCTCGTCTTTTGTAACATGTTTAAACTCGAACGCGAATAAACTCACTTACTTGAAGGGACAGACATATGTTGGACATCCACATGTTCCTCTACTTCTATTGAGCATGACCATGTCCAATTTATAGTAGTTTGACTTATAGTTATTGAGAACAAGGCTATGGTTTGAGGCTAGGTTCTTCATACATTTGTGGTTGTCTGCTTCCGGTAGACGCACACAATGAGGTAGGCTATGTTTCTAAATGCTAATGCTACTTAACAAAACTATCTTTCTCACATCATGCCATCTACACAAACAATATGTAATATGAAACAGTATAAGCCATATCGAAGCCATAACGAATAACATCAATAACACACTGTGGAGGGTTTATGTGGAGTGTGTGTTGTTGGTGGCTGGTTTACAGCCTCACCTGGCCTGAGTCACACTGATTGGACTCTGGCTGGGTGGGGCTGCACACCTGTGGTGCATGAGCAATCATGGCACCCAGGATAAACCAGCCATCAGCACACACACTCGAGGAGGAGCACCGTCATGACTGGTTGTACCATCAGCTCGGCGAATAACATCTGGCCTTAAACTCAATAAACACCTTGAACTACATCTACCCGTGTCCTGTGTCGGAGGGCCCCGAAAGAAAGCCACTTAGGTGGCGTGTGGCCGGACGTTACCCCGCCACACTGGCGCCCAACGTGGGGCCCCTCCGACCAGGACGGGACACGGAAGGGCTGTCCAAGCTACACTGGAGCCACCAGCCGCGGCGAGGACAGCCACCCCAGCACCAGCTCCCCCTGAACGGCAGCGACGGCCAGCGGAGGAGCGGGGAGGCAGCGCAGCGACCGCCACCGGCAACCGTCTGCTGCTAGCCTCCCCCGGATCCAGCCTGGAGCAGCCCAGGCCAGCCGCCCCTCTGCCAGGGGACCAGGAGCCCAAGGCCCCATGCTCCAGGAGGAGATGGGAGGGGGATCGTGCCTCGTCGCCCTGGTGGAGGGGGGTGACTACGTACTGTTCCAGGCCCTCCGAGAGCTACCTCCGCGGCCATGCTGTCGGGCCTCCTCCGAGCCCATCCAGCCAGCCCCTGCAACCAGCTACCCCAGAGACACCTCCGCCAGCCGGAGCAGCAGCCCCAGGCCTCCGGTCTCCTGGACGGAGGGGGAGGGTGGGGTGGGCGTGTGACCCTGGGGAGGTGTGGAGGTAGTGGGGTTTGGGGGGCTGTGTTTATGTTTTGTTTAGGTATGGCAACCCTGAAAAGAGTCCAGGTTTTTTGTAGGTATGGTAACCCTGTTCAGAGTCCGGTATGTGTTTTTGTTGGAGTGTGTGTTGTTGGTGGCTGGTTTACAGCCTCACCTGGCCTGAGTCACACTGATTGGACTCTGGCTGGGTGGGGCTGCACACCTGTGGTGCATGAGCAATCATGGCACCCAGGATAAACCAGCCATCAGCACACACACTCGAGGAGGAGCACCGTCATGACTGGTTGTACCATCAGCTCGGCGAATAACATCTGGCCTTAAACTCAATAAACACCTTGAACTACATCTACCCGTGTCCTGTGTCGGAGGGCCCGAAAGAAAGCCACTTAGGTGGCGTGTGGCCGGACGTTACCCCGCCACACACACTTTTTCCAAGTTACAACCACACATGATGTCTTACCTTTGTTATTATCATACTCACAATAATACTTACCATACCAATACTATAAATAAACCATACCGATACCGCATCATACGAATACTACTTCTACTACTACTAATACTACTTCTTATCATACCAATACTATGTATCATACTACTTCTACTACTCATCATACTAATGGCCTACCATCAGAGATGTATAGTAACAAAGTAGAACTACTTCACTACTGTACTTAAGTACTAAAATGCGGTATCAGTACTTTACTTGAGTATTATTTTTTTCTCCTACTTCCACTTTTACTTCACTACATATTTTTGATGAGTTTAATACTTTTACTCCGATACATTTTTCAAGTGCTGAATCGTTACTCGCTACTCACAAAACGTCCGTCGGGACCCATCACAAAATAAATCTGGTTATACTGACGTGACGTCCACGCTTTTAACAATTGTAGAATATAGTAGGCCTATTAAATGAGAGTTAATCACATAATGCTGGCGTCCGTAACTTCTTCCTGCGTGTCTCCGCATCCTCTTTTAAAACCCAATTGCGCTCCTCGTAATCAAGAGCGCACACTCGAATTCACGCACGCACAGCTGTCTTATTGAAAAAAAAAATGCAAACGAACATCTCATCTCATGATGCTTTCTGGCAGATGTTTCACTGTCTGAAATCATAGGCTTACTGCATGTTGCCTAGAAGACAAACTAAACAGTAGAGACAGCTCGTTCTGCAAAGGGAAAGCATAGGCATATCAACTCCGCTATTAGCCTGGGCGCGATGGGAGGATAAGCATTCCCTTTTCATAAACATTGAATTGTCAAATAGCCGATATCAATGGCCAAATTCATTCATTAATTTAACATTAAAGGCAACAGGCAATGTGGGGTTTTTCCAAACAAACTACTCCGTAACAAGCAAGCCATGGCTGGTGCGTGTTCTGTGTGTCAGTGTGTTTATTTTAACAAAGAAGAACATTAAGAAAGCCATTCAAGCAGACCTATATTAAGTGTGTAACACTAACACAGGTCTGTACTTGTTCACGAAGCCCTGAGACTCTTATGCGATTAATGCGAATTTGCTTTGATTAGTGCTCACCTGCTTAATTGTGCGCTACCAGAGCCCTGGAAGACGTGTCTTAAAGAGACAGGCGTCATTTTAATAGGCTCATACACTGTGTTAATATCTGAACTTACACCTATTATTTCAAGAATCATGAAAGGCTTTCCGCAAATATTAAGGTGCTATTAATTACATATTAATAAGACAAATCTACCAAATAATAAGTTAAACTACACAAAATGAGACAGGCCTATAGACAATTCTAGTATTAGCTATATCAGATTGTGATGACAGCTGAACTAACACACCTAATGAAACATAAAAATCAAATGTTTTACCCATTCAAAATATTAAATGACTTACTAATTAATGATCAGAATACACTCAGAATTAATCAGAATACACGCTTCAACTAACTATCTATTTTGACCATACATGTGTTTGTATCCCTGTTAGTATAGCCTACACATAACAACACTTGCACCTGTACTTTTACTTTCAGCACTTGAGTAGTACATTTCAAAATACTTCTACTTGCAATACTTAAGTACAAAATATTTTGAATACTTTAGTACTTCCACTTAAGTATGTTTTTTAAAGAACACTTCTACTTCTACTCAAGTCAATTTTTTGATATAGTACTTGTACTTCTACTCAAGTCTTGGTCTCCAGTACTTTATACATCTCTGCCTATCATACTACTTCTACTAATACTACTTCTTCATACTTCATCATACTACTAGGCATAGGTTCAAACTGTATCACTTTAGTTTAGAAATGTGTTCAACTTGTTTAAACTTTGTTTAAATTGTTTGACGTTATTAATGGTTTGTATGTTTATACGTGTGGACGCGCGTATACCATCATGCCATCTCCAATAAATGCATCTTCAAACCAACATCTACCTGTGTCGGAGGGCCCCAGCAAAAGCCACTAAGTTGGCATATGGCAGGGGTAAACTGCGAGACTGGCTGGGAAGGGACATAGAAGGGCTGCCCAGACATGCTCTGGAGTCACCCGCTGGCCTCACGGACAGCGCAGCAACCACCATGGGCAACTGTCTGTGGCTAGCCTCCCCCGAATCTAGCCTGGAGCAGCCCAGGTCCAGGCGCACAGCCCTTGCAAATGGCCAGCCCAGAGACACCTCCGCCAGCCAAGGCAGCAGCCCCAGGCCTCCGGTCTCCAGGATGGAGGGGGAGGGTGGGGTTGGTGTGTGACACTGAGGAGGTGTAGAGGCAGTGCGGTTTGGGGGTTGTTTGTATTTTTATTTTAGGTATGGCAACCCTTTAAAGAGTCCAGGGTTTGTGTAGGCATGGTAACCCTGTTGAGAGTCCAATTTGTTTATTTGTTTCTGTTTTGCTTGGAGGGGGGAGGCGGGGAGTAGGGACTAAAGTAGGAACTAGGGATGTCCGATATTATCGGCCCACCGATATTATCGGCCGATATTGGCATAAAAAATCAATATCGGTATCGGTTTTTTAACCGATACCGAAATCGATTTTGAAATAATTTCAGACATCAAACGCGCCGCGCCGTCTCAATAACAAGCCTGGGCGTGTACGGCCGTGTAGCGGGACGCTAGTTGTAGCTGTGGTTATGTCGGTGGTTTGGAATTATTTCAAAGTTTCTACGTTGAATAGTAAAATAGGGGTCAGTGCAACATACTAACGCATTCTGCGAAACAGTCTCATCACAACCGGTTCAGGTCCACTGTACCGCGCTCACATTATTTTATTTATTAATCCGCACCTCCAGACCGTCACCGGGGCTTCAGAGTAATGTGTCCGAGGAGAGCAGCCCTCTCCCGGACACACACGCTAGCTTTTACCGCTGTTTTTTTTTTTTTTTATCTGCACTTCCAGACCGTCACCGGGACTTCAGAGTAATATGTCCGAGGAGAGCAGCCCTCTCCCGGACACACACGCTAGCTTTTACCGCTGTTTTGTTTTTATTTATTAATCCACACTTCCGCTCGGCATAAAGCCTATTGCAATGAGTGTAAAGCGGAGGTTTCACATGGCCGCATATATCGGTATCGGTTGATATCGGTGTCGGAAATTAAGAGTTGAACAATATCGGTTATCGGTTATCGGTAAAAAAGCCAATATCGGACATCCCTAGTAGGAACCAAATTGAGGCTGGAGATTCAACCCCAGCCTCAATTTAGTGTTGAGGGTATGTGTGTGGTGACCTGCAGCACCAGCATTTTATTCAGAAAACAGCACGAGCGAGATGGCAGAGGGAGGACAGCCCCTTTTGCTCGATAAAAAGGGTAAAACAAGTTCTCTTGTATGGCAACACTTCGGATTTGAAGAATCCGAAGTGTCCGAACCCCGACGACATCAGTACAGACGTCGATTTCAAAACACACTGTATAATGCAACTCCCTATCCATCGAATTCGGATAGGCACAAGCAAATCACAGCTGCCATCGGGTATTTTATTATTAGAACATTTTAAATTTTTTTATTTGAACATTTTGTGTAGTTTAAGAATTTTGAAAACTCTCAGTTAAGTCCAAAACACACCGCCGCCGAACGGCGCGCGTCAAAACAACCGCCCCTATTATTTTCTATGTACACCCCCACGCCACTGTCCTATTTCACAGCGTCGCCGCCGAAAGGCGCTTTTTTTTTTTTTTTTTTTTCCTGCTCCGGAGACGACTATATTCCTGTTGACGCACCGCAGCGCGACACTTCCTATGTGTGCTAGGGGTGGCACTTGACGCGTGTCATAGACGCACAGCGGCGCTGCGGCGGCGGTGTGTTTTGGACCACAGTGAGTTTTTTTTGCCGAAATGCCGAATAAATGCATTTTATTTTCAAACTCAAAAAGAATCGTTTGAAGAATTGTGATTTCAATCTTGACCAAAAAAATCGTGATTCTCATTTTTTCCAAAATCGAGCAGCCCTAGCTTGGCGTATGCCATCTCCAATAAATGCATCTTCAAATCAACATCTACCTGTGTCCTGTGTCAGACGGCCCCAGCAAAAGCCACTAAGGTGGCATGTGGCGGGGGTAAACCGCCACAATACTGTTACACTTACTCTATTCAGACTTGCAGCACTCACCGCATTTTGAAACTTATTTTCTCTCTATTTAACCTTTTCACATCCAACATGGAAGGATGTAGGGATGGAGAAAAATTGTTTCATGTGAGTATTGCCATTATTTGCTTCTGCAATACTTATAAGGCATTGGTAAAGTATCGTCAGGTGGACTCAAAAATGTTAACGTTATCTTAATGGAGGACAATTAATGCGTCACTGTCAAGTTCATTTTGTGACGTATACATTCTCTGCAACATTCTACAAAGTTACTGTGGCAGCGTTATACTGTGCCATTCTGTGGCCACCCCTACTTAATTAGTGGGGACACAAGAAGAAATGCTGGTCTATGTAAAATCAATTAAGCTTAGACATCTTAAAAAGTATGACAATTGCTTGGATAATTGATATGAACAATCAACACACCATGCTGAACAGTTTGCTGTATAATGTGTATGCAGTGTTATGTGGGTTATTGTGGGAATTGCTGAAGTTTATAGATTTTTGTTAAATCATCCGCATCACATGCGGACATCACATCAAAGGCTTACACACGCATTCAATCGGACGAGGCCAACATTTTGGCATTGGTTCGGTTTCGACCTCGTAAACTGTGTCATTGAGATTAAGACATGCAAAAACTTAATTTCAAACATTCCAAGTATTTTGAGCTCAATTTCGGATATTATGTTG
Source organism: Merluccius polli (assembly GCA_030340625.1). Lineage (NCBI taxonomy): Eukaryota > Metazoa > Chordata > Actinopteri > Gadiformes > Merlucciidae > Merluccius > Merluccius polli. The sequence continues at coordinate 50,557 of JAOPHQ010005482.1, read as the reverse complement.
TATAAGGGGAACTTTTACCTTGGAGTTGGATGTAGACTCTAGAAAGCACAGTCTGTTTCCAAACCCTTCAGCTGCCAGACAAAGCTTCTGCTGCTCTTTGTGAACTGTGGCAGAACACTGCAGCACCACCTCGTCATCCTAGGACAGAAAAGTAGATTCATGAAAATGTCAAACGAATTCAGCCTTGCGAAGCCAACCTAAATCTCGCAAGCTCACCTCAATATTCATATTTTCTCCTGTGTTTAAATTGAAACAGCAGCCAACACTGATAGTCACATTTTTACTTCAATTGAAATATAATTTTAAAAGACTTACAAAGGCTGAGAGTGAGGAGGGATATAAATTAGATGCTAGATAACAAGGTGGAGTGCGAATGCAACGCACAAATGTTATCTCATATCATCTATCATAGTGGTGCCTTACACTCCTGCCTCCATTATGACCTACTAAAATGTGAACCCACTCTCCATTTCCCTTAACTGGGAGCCATGCAGTCAGAGAGATATTGATTGTTTGACACCTTTTAAAACAATGAAGATGATAAAGAAATCGCTTCCAACAGCAGAACAGACAGAGGCACACACAAAGGCCATTAAATGGCCCAGTAAATGTCAACAATAGTAACATAACTAGGGATGGGGGAAAAAATTATCCTGTATTGTCAAAAAATTAGGGCTGCACCAATATGAATATTTTGGCCCATACCGATGACTGATATTAACATTGCTGTTATGGCCGATAGCCGATATTTCCCGATGTCGATATGATTTAAATCATTTCTATGATAATCAAACTTTGTACATACTGAAAAACACATGTAAACACTGTGAATTTGAAAAAGTAATGTCTGTCTTTATTTCCAAAAAACTTGACAAAGCCACACACACACACACACACACACACACACACACACACACACACACACACACACACACACACACACACACACACACACACACACACACACACACACACACACAAAACGGCATCGGTTGTTCACAATGGACTAGCTTGCTCATTGGATGGATATCGATGAATTAAAAAATGACCAACATTGGCCGATATCGATATGATTGCCAATATATATTGTGCATCCCTATAAAAAATGAATGCATGTATTTGTAATTGCATGAGACACAAAAGATAAATCGTATTGCAATGTTTACATTAGAAGTCGACCGATTAAACATTTTACAGCTATCGTTATCGGCTGAACTTGGCTCCGATAGGCCGATGGCTGCGCAGCCTCCACCAGTTGCGCAGGGACATACATAACCGTTTTGCATGGAGGCTCCATACACAAAGTTAATGTCATTGTGTACCTGATATAATTTATATTTAAATGTTAACTTCAAGACAGCAATTCTCTACTCTGGGTTAAACCTTGCCCACATTTGGTCCCAGGGTAAACGTTGGAACAGCTGATTTTACAGCAAGGCTGACATGCGGCATTCAAGTCATATCTCACTTGGTGGTGTTAACGCAAACTTGTTTTAACGCCACTACTTTTTTTTGACGCATTAACGCAGGTACTGGCCTTTTTACGCCGAAGCCCAACTATAGACGGATCGTCTGGCGGCCATTTCTGCCTCCATTCACTTTCTATGAGAAGCAAGCAATTTGCTGCACTGAGCATGCTGGGATTGCTTGCCGTGCGGGCTGGTTCCACTCTAGAAATTTGCATAAAGTTGAGAAATCTCAACTTTATTCAAATGAGCACGGTGCGAAGCCACGCGGTCACCAATAAACAACCAAGACGTGGGCGTGGGCGTGACATTGACCTAGGGCTGCAGCTATCGATTCTTTTTGTAATCGATTAATTTAGCACTTTATCGATCGATTAATCGAGGAATCGGATAAAAAATAAAAGAAGCATTTTTAAACAACCAAAACAAATAATGCATAACGAAAATGATGTGGCTGTAAAATGATCAAGCATTTCTAAAAAAAATGCTCTTATGGGAAGTGCTGAGAGGGAGAAAAAGAGGGAGAGAGGGAGAAAAAGAGGAAAAGCAATTTAATTTATTAATATGCACAACAAGGACCTACGACCGACGGGGGGGGGGGGGGGCCGACGGGGGTGCGCGCAATAGTAACACACCGCGGACCTACGGCCGAAGGAGGGGGGGGGGTGCGCGCAATAGTAACACACCGCGGACCTACGGCCGACGGGTGTGCGCGCAATAGTAACACACCGCGGACCTACGACCGACGGGGGGGGGGGGGGGGGGGGGGGGCGATGGGGGGGGGGCGCGCAATATTAACACAGCGCAGACCTACGGCCCAACGGGGGGGGGGGGGGGGGGGGCGCAATAGTAACACACCGCGGACCTACGGCCGACGGGGGGGGGGGGGGGGGGGTCGCGCGCAATAGTAACACACCGCAGACCTACGGCCAACGGGGGGGCGGGGTGCGCGCAATAGTAAACACACCGCGGACCTACGGCCGACGGGGGGGGGGGGGGGGGCGCGCAATAGTAACACACCGCGGACCTACGGCCGACGGAAGGGGGGGGACGCGCTGGTGTGCTTCCTGAACAACGGTCCGTGTGGAACAATAAGATCCCTGCACATAGGCGCGTCATAGGAATTTAACGAGGCTTCGAGGCAGATGTTTTGCCTCGAGGAATTTTCATAATCGAGTTAATCGAGTAACTCGATGAATCGTTGCAGCCCTACATTGACCCTTCTGCTTAATACCACTTGCTTTTAGTATCCTCCGAGACTCCACCCTCAATTTGGGTGGGAACAAGTTGATTCACTAGTCAACACGCCCCCAAGCGAACAATTTTTCAAGGCGGCACAATGTCTTCCAGATTCATCGCCTATAGTGGGGCTTCGGCGTTAGACGGGCGCGATGTGCGTCCGCTAGACATTCATTTTCAATGGGAGACGTGCGGCGCGGCGCGGAAGAGCAGTAACTTGTTGTTTGACTGCTAGACATTCATTTTCAATGAGAGACGGATGGCAACTAGCAATCCGACAACAAGGTACTGCTCCTCCGTGCCACGCCACTCGTCTCTCAAAAGGCGAGTACCTGTGTTAATGCGTCAAAAATTAGGTAAAGTGAGCAGGAAACAGTGGAAAGTGGAAAATGACAGAAATAGGATTCTTGGATACTGCAGGTAGGCACCGAAATCTGCCAACACGCCCACCACATCACAGACAAGTCCGACAACATAGAACGAGGCCAGTTTGCCATGGGCCAGTTTGCCATGGGCAAACTGGCCCTTGAGTTCAAAACTTGGGCTTGAGTTTGCCATGAGTTGTGATTTGAGCATCTTGGTAGGTCCCTGGAGTGTTTAAGTCTGTTGTTTTGTGTTAATGCTAGAAAAAAGGTTGGACACACTACATTGCTACATTGTTCTTAATTGATTTACATATTATTTACATTTACATTTATACATTTGCATAAAGTAAGCATATTTTGTCCACTCCCATGTTGAAAAGAGTATTAAAAACTTTTAAAATGCCCTTTACGGTACATTTAACAGATAAAAAAATGTGCGATTGATTTCAATTAACTATGGACAATCATGCGGTTAAATATTTTAATCAATTGCCCTAATATATACACTAGGGTGCATCAGTTGCCCTCACTTTCATAAAATCTGATGCATTTTTGTTTGGGTGTTCCTTTTTACCAATAAAGACATCCTGTAAAATTTTTTGACCATATTCAAAAGTCTAATGGTGGCACCATGAGGTTCATTTTTTGCCAAAAAAAGCGCATTTTATGTTTTCGCGTTAGGTTTGAATCACAATGTTGGACTCCATTTATTGATTTCTTGTGACCCAGAGATCATGTTAAGAACCTTTGCAAGGGATTGAGAAGCATTAATGTGATTCATAATACATTTGTATTGTTTAAAAGTAGTTGAACAATGATTCAATGAACAGCTAAAACTCAAACTGGAAAAATGATGGAAGCCTTGAAGTCCAAGTATAAAATGGATGATCGTCTGCCTGTCATTGTTTCTGGAGGAGGTGATTTCAAATTGTTGGGAATACCAGTTGTACCCAAAGCTGTTGGTGGAGAGAAGACGGGTACCTTGACTGGAGAAGCAGTTTACAATGTCCTTTTCAGTTGGAACTGTCTTGCTAGCATTACTGCCATGGTGTGTGACACCACTGCTTCCAACACAGGTCAGGTTACTGCTGCCTGCATCACACTACAACAGAAAGTGAAGAAGTATCTTCTCTGGGCGATGTGTCGCCATCACATTGGTGAACTGATTATCTCACATATCTTCAAAGAAGTGGTGGAGACTAGCCAAGCTCCTGAAATCCAGATCTTTCTTCGTTTGAGAGAGGCTTTTAACATCTTACCACATGCAGATCCCACGCAGATAACTTTTGAAGTCAGTGATGTAACAGAACTCCCACAAGTTTTGCATGATCTTCGTAACTCTTTCTTGGAAGTGTCAAAAGAGGTCCTGGATCATGATCTTCTACCAAGAGATGACTACAAGGAATTTCTGGACCTTGTGAGGTTGTATTTGAGAGATCACAGCTTCACTTTCACAACATTTCTCACATGTGGAGCAGTCCATCATGCCAGGTGGATGGCAAAATGTATCTACCTTTTGAAAATATCTCTGCTCTCTGATGTGATTGCTGCATTACCTGCTGGTACTGTCTTGGACAAGCGTGGCAGACAACTCCCTCGCATTCAAAGATTGGTGAAGTTTGTTTGTTTTGTCTATGCAAAATGGTGGTTCACCTGCTCTTCTGGTACATCTGCACCACAAAATGACCTGCAACTACTCAAAGATCTCTACTTGTACAAAGAAGTCGATAGAGAGGTAGCTCAAATTGCAATTAAGACCTTCTCAAACCACCTGTGGTATTTGACAGCAGAGCTTGTACCACTTGCTCTGTTCAGTGAGAGAGTGCAGACATCCACTAAGCAGGCTATGGTGGATAGATTGCTGAGCTTCCCAAGGGCTGCTACCCCCAGGAACAGGACAGGAACAGACTACGGCAAACCATGCTTTCCAAGTCTACCAGAGGAAGCTGTGGCCCTCAAACTGGAAAACTTCATAGGTGAAGACTCGTGGCTGTTCTTTGCAGCTTTTGATATATTTGATGAACATCTGCTCTCAACACCAGTGTCACAATGGGATGGCTTGACATCTTACGAGAGGATAAAGGCAACACTTACAAACTTCATTGTGACAAATGATGTGGCAGAGCGTGGGGTTAAACTAGCCCATGAGAAAGTTGGTTCTGCCACAATAGAAGAGAGATTCCAGAACATTGTTCAAGTTGTAGCAAAAGACAGAGTAATGGTTCCAAATTTGAGACGGCCACATAGAAAATAAACATTGAGAATTTGCTTCTTAACATTTCACTTGTATCTTCAGTTGTCTTGAAAAAAGGTAATCCAGCATCATTATAATAGGGGCTAGCATATGCATAGGCAGCACTGATAGAATGCTAGTGACACCCTAAAATAAACCTCCAAATATTTTTAGACATTCTAGACATAGTCTACAGTATCTAAGATATTTGGTATACTCTATAAGGTGCCATAATGTTTCATGAAAAGTGATCGAAATTTTGTCATAGAAGTTGTAAAATAGCGGCTTTTTCCATAACTTTGAGCTCCTGGTGCAACCATTAAACTTTTGAATTTTGTCAAAATATTTCACCCAGTGTGTTTTCTTACCAAAAGGAACATAAAAACAAAAATGCATCATGATCGGAGGAACTTTTCATTTTTAGGGGGCAACTGATGCACCCTAATATACACTCACCGGCCACTTTATTAGGTACACCTGTCCAACTGCTCGTTAACGCAAATTTCTAATCAGCCAATCACATGGCAGCAACTCAATGCATTTAGGCACGTAGACATTGTCAGGACGATCTGCTGCAGTTCAAACCGAGCATCAGAATGGGGAAGAAAGGTGATTTAAGTGACTTTGAACGTGGCATGGTTGTTGGTGCCAGACGGGCTGGTCTGAGTATTTCAGAGACTGCTGATCTACTGGGATTTTCACGCACAACCATCTCTAGGGTTTACAGAGAATGGTCCGAAAAAGAGAAAATATCCAGTGAGCGGCAGTTCTGTGGGCGCAAATGCCTTGTTGATGCTAGAGGTCAGAGGAGAATGGCCAGACTGGTTCGAGCTGATCGAAAGGCAACTGTAACTCAAATAACCACTCCACAACAGAGGTATGCAGAAGAGCATCTCTGAACGCACAACACGTCGAACCTTGACGCGGATGGGCTACAGCAGCAGAAGACCACACCGGGTGCCACTCCTGTCAGCTAAGAACAGGAAACTGAGGCTACAATTCGCACAGGCTCACCAAAATTGGACAATCGAAGATTGGAAAAACGTTGCCTGGTCTGATGAGTCTCGATTTCTGCTGCGACATTCGGATGGTAGGGTCAGAATTTGGCGTCAACAACATGAAAGCATGGATCCATCCTGCCTTGTATCAACGGTTCAGGCTGGTGGTGGTGGTGTAATGGTGTGGGGGATATTTTCCTGGCACACTTTGGGCTTATTAGTACCAATTGAGCATCGTGTCAAAGCCACAGACTACCTGAGTATTGTTGCTGACCATGTCCATCCCTTTATGACCACAGTGTACCCATCTTCTGATGGCTACTTCCAGCAGGATAACGCGCCATGTCATAAAGCGCGAATCATCTCAGACTGGTTTCTTGAACATGACAATGAGTTCACTGTAGGGAAAGGCAAGGCAAGGCAGCTTTATTTATATAGCGCATTTCATACACAATGGCAACTCAATGCGCTTTACATAGAACAATAAGAATTGAAATACAAATTAGAATAATAATAATAGTAATAAAAAGCAATAAAAAAATACAAGAATAAAAGAATAGAAAGAAATAAAGTACTATAAGAGCAGCATAAAATCATGATTTAAAAGGACATAGTGCAATTAAATTTACAATTTAAAGTGCTTAGAACAAGCTCAATCATAAGCACAGGAGAAGAGAAGTGTTTTTAACTTGGATTTAAAAATGCTCACAGTTGGGGCTGATTTCAGTTCAGCTGGTAGTTTGTTCCAGTGTTGTGCAGCATAACAGCTAAAAGCTGCTTCACCATGTTTAGTTTGAACTCTGGGTTTCACTATCTGACCTAAGTCAGTAGATCTCAGAGCCCTACTGGGTTTGTATTCTACTAAGATGTCATTCATGTATTCTGGACCTAAACCATTCAGTGATTTGTAGACCAGTAGCAGAACTTTAAAGTCTATGCTATAGCTGACTGGGAGCCAGTGTAAAGACTTTAGAACTGGAGTAATGTGCTCTGATCTCTTTGTTCTGGTTAAAACTCGAGCTGCAGCATTTTGAATGAGCTGCAGCTGTTTAATGCTTTTTTGTGGGAGTCCAGTCAGAAGACCGTTACAGTAGTCGAGTCTACTGGAGATAAAAGCATGAATCAACTTCTCCTGGTCTGTTTGAGACATAAAACCCTTCACTCTGGATATGTTCTTAAGATGATAGAAGGCTGTTTTGGTGATGGATTTGATATGACTGCTGAAGGTCAAATCTGAGTCTATCAGCACGCCAAGGTTTCTGACATGGTCCCTAGTTTTTAGAGAGAGTGACTCGAGATGTTTACTGACGGCAGTCCTCTTCTCTTTATTGCCAAAAACAATTACCTCAGTTTTGTCCTGATTTAATTGAAGGAAATTTTGGTTCATCCAATTTGTTACTTGCTCTAAACAGTGACACAATGGGCCCTATTTTGCCGGTCTGAAACGCAAGTATGAACCGCAAAGCGCAAGTGGCTTTGTGGGCGGATCTTGGGCGCTGTTGCTATTATACTGGCGGGATAAATGACGCTCGCGCCCAGCGCAAATCTAAAATGGGTTGGTCTGAAGCAGCTACATTAGTCATAGGTGTGGTTTGGGGGTAACGTGCAATAAACCAATCAGAGCGTCGGCTCACATTCCCTTTAAATGCAGGCGCGCTTGTTCCATGGCGAGCACATCGCGCATCGCCACTACTGGACCCAGACGTGTCCAATCCCGCCGTAGCGCACGCATGCCCATCAGAGGGAAAAATAATTAGTTCTTCTGTTTAAATCTTTTCAGCTTTTCATTTTCCGTTGACAAAATGTAAATGAAGAAATGTCACAAAGACATACTTTCCGATGTTTTGGCCTCACTCTCACTGAATCACGAGGTTATGAATGCATGGTGATATATTTGCAATGTAGACCGAGATTACTTTGCTTATAGACAGCGCTTGAAGTGGAAAAAAATAAGTACCAGTACTGCGTACGACGGGGGGGGGGGGGGGGGGGGGGGGGGGGGGGGGGGATTGTCGACCGGGGGGGGGCCGATCATAACCCACCCCGGACCTACGACCGACGAGGGGGTGGGGGGGCAGCCTGTGACAAGTGCCAGTACGCAAGAAAAAGTGCCGGTGCGTACCGGCCCACTTCAAGCACTGCTTATATATGAGCTCTTCTGTCAAATAAGCTGAAGCGCATTTTCAGTCTGCCGAATATCTTTCAGTTACACGGCTTCGTGTTTCTGTGTTTCCGATTATAAAACATTTCACGCGCTGTTGATGGCATAATAAAAGGTGTCATATGTGTCTTGCGACTATTGGTCAAACAGGTTAATTTGATCCGTCATTACTATTAGCCTGAATATTTTTGGGTAACTGTGTACGCTAGATTTACGCCTATTTGTTCACATATGTAAAAATGGGAACTGCTTCCTTGTAGATGAGAGAAGCAAAGTGTATGCACGTTACACACACTACACTATGGCCATCGGGACGGCTGGCCGTCGGGAGGTTCGGGAGATTTCCCCAACGGCCGGACGATTTCAGGCCGAGCCGGCCGGCCGTAATTATTTTTTTATTTTGTTTTATATTTTTTTATTTGGTGTACTATTATTTTTGAGCCGGCCCCCCGTCAACAATCACGCATCCCCCCCCCCCCCCCCCCCCCCCCGTCAACAATCGCGCATCCCCCCCCCCCCCACCGTCAACAATCGCGCATTCCCCCACCCTGATTATGGCCAAGCGCCCTTAAAATAGGGTCTGAATAAGCGCCACTGACTTTAAACTAGGTTTTTTCTGGTCTGTGGCGCTATTGTTTTCTGAAAGTGCAGAATAGCACCAGGGAACGTTTGCGCCGGGACACGCCTCCTGTTTTCGCTGAACCGCCCCCGGAGCGCAACTTCATTCCCCAAGTGAAGGACTTGCGCCTTGCGTCGGAAAATTCCAATGTGTGTCGGGTGCAAAATAGGAATTCCGCAAGCGCCAGTGAACAAAGTCAATTGCGCTGAGTGCAAGATAGGGCCCAATGACTGTATTGGGCTGTAGTCATCTGAGGACAGTGCTATGTATATCTGCATGTCATCTGCATAACTGTGATAGTCTACATTAGAGTTCTGCAGAACTTGACCCAAAGGCAGCATATATAGACTGAACAGAAGGGGTCCAAGAACTGACTGAACCCTGAGGAACTCCACATGTCATAGCCATTCGATTGGATTCATAACTTCCAATGGTCACAAAATAACTCCGCTCCTCTAAGTAGGACCTGAACCATTCTAGGACTGTTCCGCTGAGTCCTGCCCAATTTTCCAACCTGTTCAACAATATACTGTGATCCACAGTGTCAAATGCAGCACTGAGATCCAACAGGACCAGAACTGACACCTTGCCTGAGTCAGTGTTTAACCTAATATCATTTAACACTCTAATAAGAGCTGTTTCTGTGCTGTGGTGAGGTCGGAAGCCTGATTGAAATTTGTCGAAAAGGCCACTGGAATGCAAGAATTTGCTGAGTTGATTAAAAACCACTTTCTCAACGATCTTGGCTATAAAAGGAAGATTTGAGATAGGTCTGTAGTTGGTTAACATGGAAGCATCCAGCGATCTCTTTTTTAAGAGTGGCTTAATAGCAGCTACTTTTAGGGATTTAGGAAACGTGCCCAATTGGAGTGAGCTATTTAGTATTTGTCGCAAATCTGTTTGGACAGAGTTCACAATAGTTTTAAAAAAGTCTGATGGCATTTTGTCAAGGCAGCATGTTGATGGTTTTAGATGCTGAACTGTTTCCTCTATGGTTTTTTGGTCAACTGTATTCAATTCTGACATCGCAGTTGAGTTATTCCTGGGAGGTCTTAGGGATTGCGTTATTTTATTGTTTTGTTGATTTGTGCTAATATTTAACCTTATGGACTGGATTTTTTCACTGAAAAAGCAAGCAAATTCATTGCATTTTACTGTGGAAAGGAGTTCTGGAGCTATCTGTTTAGGGGGGTTTGTCAGCTTATCAACCATAGCAAATAGAGTGCGAGTGTTGTTGATGTTCTTATTAATAATTTCAGAAAAGTGTCGCTGTCTAGCCTTTACTAACTCATAGTTAAAATTACAAAGACTTATTTTGTAGAGGTCATGGTGAATTTGAAGTTTAGTTTTTCTCCACTTACACTCTGCTTTCCTGCATTCTGTTTTTAAAGCCTTTACCATCATAGTGTTCCTCCATGGTGTTTTCTTTCTGATCAAGGTCGTCTTAGTTTTAATAGGTGCAACAGCATCCATGACATTTGAGATTTTCCAGTTAAATTGATCTAGGAGTTCATCAACTGACTCTGCACTCAGTTGGTGACATAGCTATAGCCTCCATAAACTTTGCACTGGTATTCTCATTTATGTACCTTCTCTTAACAGACAGAGGTTAACTGAACATTTGGAATGATCTGTAAATCAAAGAACACACAGAAATGATCAGAAAGAGCCAAGTCCTTAACATCCACAGAAGAAATGTTAACACCTTTAGAGATAACCAGATCCAGAGTGTGGCCTCGAGTGTGTGTGGGCCCTTTCACATGTTGCAAGAGGCCAAAAGTGTCAAGTAGAGCAGAGAGTTCTTTGGCATTAGTGTCCATGTTATTGTCTACGTGAATGTTAAAATCCCCTGTTATGATAAAAAAGTTATAGTCAGTGCAGATAACTGACAGCAGTTCAGCAAACTCATCAATGAATTTTCCTGAGTATCTTGGAGGTCTATAAATGATTAAAAAAAGGACTTTTGGATCACCTTTTAGAAAAAAACAGATATTCAAAAGAGCTAAAATCACCTAACGTAATTTCCTTGCACTGAAATACAGATTTAAAGATGGCAGCAACTCCTCCGCCTTTCTTACCAGTTCGACACTTGTTCATAAAACTGAAATTTGTTGGTGCTGCCTCATTGAGAATAGCACAACAGCTACATTCAGTCAGCCATGTCTCACTAAGAAGTAAAAAATCTAGGTCATAGGTCATAATGACGTCATTAACTAACAGTGATTTGTTGACTAGTGATCTGATATTGAGTAGAGCTAATCTTGTGGAGATAGCAGGAGACACTGGTATATTTTGAGGTTGACATGCTATACTTAATAAATTGGCAGATTTACCCTTTTTATTTCTCACCAGTTTAACCTTTCTTCTGTTACCTGTCATCACAGGGATTGAGAAGACTATCTGAACTCCATAGGGCCCTGACTTTTCCTGGGGGAGAACATTATTGGTATCAGTATTGCAGCCTGGACCCGGCACGTATCAGTCCGACTCACAGATTATCTGAGTCAGAGGAGGTGGGGGGGCTCTGTGACGTGGGGCTGGATGAGGAGGGGGATTTAGGGGAGAAAAAATGGGATTTGGGCGTGGTGTGAGTTGGAAATCCAGAAAATGGGGGAATGGGGAATCCGGACTGCCTGGAGAGCTGGATGGGGTCCCGGTGGGTGAAAGTTGGGAGTCTCCTGGTGGGGCTGGAGGAGACTCCTCCTGTTGGGTTGGTGGGGCTGGGGGAGACTCCTCGTGTTGGGGTAGGGATGATGACGTTAAAGCCTCTCTCTCGGTGTGCTGTCCTTCATGTTCACTCCTTATCTCAGGCAGTAGTAGTTTTTGTCCAGAAGGCTGTCTTATCTGTTGTTTTGGATTGTCTCGCCTCTTGTCCTTGGCAGGGGCTGCTGCTGACCGACGCAAAAAATCAAAAATGTTGTAGCTTAACAGCTGTACTCCTGACTTGTTAAGGCAAAATCCATCTGCCTCAAAGAGGTGTCTGCGTTCCCAAAAAATGTTGAAATTGTCAATAAAGTTCACTGATTGAGCAGCACACGTATCTTTGAGCCATCTGTTTAGCATCAACAGCCTGCTGAATCTCTCGTCTCCTCGCCAAACTGTTGGTAGAGGTCCACTGATAGACACCTCAGTATTCAGACATCGAACTTTGTTCAGCAGATCATTAAAATCCCGTTTCAATACCTCTGATTGTTGCTTGACAACATCAAGTGCTCCTGTGTGAATGACGAGAGATTTCACTGTCGGATGCTCAGCAGTGATTTCCAGAATTTTCTGTGAGATATCGGACACCATATCATTGGTAAAACAAAGTACTTTGGTGTTTTTGCCGAAAAAGTGTTTTGTCTTATTCACAGCTCCGTCACCCACTATCAGCGTTTGAGGCCCAGTGGTTAGCTCTTTCTGCAGCCTTTTAGTATATGATTTAGCCTCGTACCTTTCTCCGGTGCTGGAAGATGACCTTTCTTTTGGGGAGTCAGGGTCTTGTAAAAGTGGAGCAAATCTGTTCTCTAGTAGAATCCCTTTGTCTTTGGTCGGTTTGCTCTTACGTTTTGTTTTAGCCACATTCCACGGCTGTTTTCTCCTTGGTACTGGGGTTGAAGAGACCCTCCTGTGTGACGGCAGTGCAGGCCACTCAGTATCATCACAAGTCTCCAGGTGCTGGGTTCTGCCTGTTAACCGTCTTCCCATATCTGAGGGAGGCGATTTATCTTTCCATGAATTATGCTTTGGCTTTGCACAAGGCATTTGTCTGTTAGCCTGCTCCTTTCCACTGATTTGGGTCATTGGTAGAGTGGTTTCATTCCCATATTGACCATTTACCTCCACATTGACTTCGAGTCGCAGAACTTTCGTCTCCAGTACTGCTATCTTCTGGAGAAGTTTGTGGTAGTCAGCCGTGGAAAAGGGAGGCATCTCGTCGCAGCTAATTAGAGGCATCTTGTTGCTAATTAGCTTAGCTTAGCTGAGCTCCACAAACCCAGTCAATATAGTGCAGGCTTATGCTGCTGATAGGCCACACTCACAAAGTAAAAAGGGTTTAAATAATAGTGGTAGCCTTCAGATACTTTCCTAAATTAAGCTCCCAGTGATTTAAAAGTATCCAGGACCCGCTTTCCATACATTTTGTAGCAAAAGGACAGGATTAAAATGGGAAAAAAAAGAAAAGTAAGAAAGTAAGAGCGGAGAGCGAAGAGCGAAGCGTCTACTAGCTGCAATGGCCTCCACAGTCACCAGATCTCAATCCAATAGAGCACCTTTGGGATGTGGTGGGTACTAGCAAGGTGTACCTAATAAAGTGGCCGGTCAGTGTATACAGTATATATACAGTATATTAGGGCTGTCAATCGATTAAAATATTTAACTCGATTAATCGCATGATTGATCATAGTTAATCATGATTAATCACGATTAACTATGATCTATGAGGTAATACTCTTTTCAACATGAGAATAGACAAATACTTGCTTTATACTATTCACCAATATCGCAGTAATCAATACTGCTGAAAACACAGCAAGCAACACCCGTTCGCGGTGGTAAGAGACGAGCCGAGTCTACAGCGTCCATTCACTCCAATAATAACCCGGTCACGGTGATAGATTACGCTAACCATAACCCTATCCCTAACCATAACCCTAACGCTAACCATAACCCTAACCCTTTTTGGAGTGAATTGTTTCACAGTAGACTGCGGACGCTGTAGACTCTGCTCTGCGAGCGGACGCTGTAGACTCTGCTCGTCTCTTACCACCGCGAACGGGTTTATGAGAACCCAGATCGTTTCACACAGACGCGGGAGGGTACCTTATGCGTCAGTATCAGACGTCTAGGGGCGTGACAAATCGTCGGTATATTACGAGTTTGGATGAGAACGTGTTGTGTAGTTTGTTTGCGGCATCGACCTCGTGTGCATTGCTTCCTGATTTCCCGAGCTACGGAGTGGCCCGAGGTTCAAATGTCACAGCGTTAATCGCGCGTTAAAAAAAATAGTGCCGTTAAAAACATGTTGCGTTAACTTGTTAATAACGCGTTAACTTTGACAGCCTTAATATATATATATATATATATATATATACACACATACATACACACACACACACACACACACACACACACACACACATACACATCTACATACCAATTTGCTGTTCTCTCTTCCAAGTAATCCACCCACCTAACTATCCATTCATTAAATTAAAATCATACACTTACAGCCCATCGCCAAATGAAGAACATATTCCAACAATGTAATCCACCAAATCACACTTCAGGATATTCTCCTTCACCTGTTTTGAGGTAAACCTTTTTCGGGAAGGTGGAGTGCCAGTTCACAGGAAGTGATTCTGGACAGCGATGACAATGTCAGTGTCAACAACTCAATCCAGCTGAAGATCAACTTGATGAGTAAGTAAATATTTCTAAGACCATATCGGTAGATATGCGTGCTGTGTAGTGCAAATTCGTCGCATGCTTCTTGAGGAAATAAAAATGTGTATAATCACTCGAGTTTGAATAGTAGGGGAGACCGGGGAAGTAAAACATTTTTGTTTGGGCATCAGTAGCCTACATTAGCCCCTTTTACACCGCCTGTTGAACGCAAGAATGTTGTGCATTCATTCTGCCTTCTGTATATAAAGATAGGAGCCGAGCCTTTCTGCCTCGAACCGCTCCCTATTTCTCTTCAATTTCTCCTCCAACGTATTTCTGATCGTATAAATACATTGCTCGCAAGAATCTGTCATTGCATAACATTACGGTTACGCATCAACATGTTGTACATGATGCACAGAAACCGATTTGTTTTCCTCTTTTTTTTCACTAAGCATCAGTAGCCTACTTTGATACACCTTACATACTGTGTGTGTATGTGTGCGTGTGCATTTGTGTAGACTTGGGCCTTTTACTTTTTTTCCCTCTTGTTTTACTGAATATGCTACTTTTCCTCAATTTATTATATTTACAGAAATGAAGAAGCACCAGAAGAACCACAGCCTACAACAACAAAGAGGACATGCTGTGCTCACAGTGCACAGGCAGCCAATCACAGAGGTGAAGATGCAGGAGAGGACAACTTACCGGAAACTGTTGAAACTGAGGAACGGCACAAAAGACATTGATGTTAACAAAACGTGACAAAAGACATTGACAAAAGACATGACACGGTGAGATGAATAAGTTGATAGCCATTTAGTTGTTCAGTTGTTTTGCCCCTGGTGCGCGATTGTTGACCGGAGGGGGAGAGGTGCGCGATTTTATATTTATTTATATATATATATATATATATACAGTATATACACACACACACACACACATATATAATTTATTTTTTTATTCCTATATTTATCTTACCTTCTTATTTTTAGTCTTACTTGTGTGTTAAGTCCAGGGCTCAACAATAAAGCTTGCCGGTTTCAAAAATATGTTACTTTTTTTTTTTTCAATCATTGTAAATTATGTTCTTGTTCTCTGGCACACAGCATACCCCCCCCCCCCCCCCCCCCCCCACCTTTGCACTCATCTGAGAAAATAAATTATTGGCACGTGCAGTGGGTCAGTCAAGAATTTAGTCACTCGCGAGTAAATGGCGGCAGCATTAATGTATATGACATCAAAGCATGTCTCATACAAAATACTAAATATCTCTGGAACACTTTATGCAAGACACTTTGTTTTTAGCCGAGAAGCTAAGTGTTGTGTCGTTCCAACGAGAGCTCCTATGTGATCGTAACAGTTTCACAAGCTTTGTAATCCAGCCTTGAACTGCGTTGTCTTTTTGGAGACTTTATCCATAATGATAAATCCAACAATGAATGATTATTTATCCACTTTTCCGTGTTGAAAACGGTTATTGTTGCTGTTAGCCGTGCAACTGGCAGCCATATTGCCTTCGGGCAACCAAACAGAGGGTTTGTTGTTGACTTGTCGACCAATCAATCACTTGTCAACAAATTAACAAAGTTACCTGGATAATCCCAAACAGCACTAGCACGTAGCTACTGTTGGCTCCACCTAGCAATCTCTCAAATGTATATTGACTCAAAACTACAATAAACCCAACACAGATCCATACAAACAAACTCAAGTTTCACAATAAAAGCGTATGTTTCTGTGCATACACTTATTAGCCTATACAGAGAGTGAGAGATAGTGACTTAAGTGGGACTAGTGTGGTGCCCGTTCAAAATATGCCTGTTTGGACCAGGCTGATTGCTAGGCCTTCGGTATAAAGGCCCTGACACACCGGGCCGTCGGTGAACGTCTGTGGCCCTAGTTTTCTCATGTAGTTGGCCCTTGTCTGCAGTTTTGCGGCTGATTCAGTATTTAGAATCGGGGACGGAGGCCGTCGGTGAGAGAAATCACTCTGATAGGCTGTTCATCTTAAGTGAATCAGTGCAAGAGAAGAGAAATGGAAGTGAGCAAAGCAGCAAACGACTTCGTCAAACACTGCTTTGTTTCATGTTTGTATATATCCGCAGTCCTAGGTCTTCCGGTGTCGCTTTTTGAAAGACGAATACACTCTACTGCCACCTGCTGACATGAGTTATTTCCTCTCACGTAGGCGCAGAACATACGTGCTAGTTGGCTGTTGGCTGTAGTCTTTGCGGTGTGTGCAACTTTTTGGCCAAGACACAGGCGACACAACAGTCGGCCTTTGACGCCGCTAGTTCTTTGACGTTTGTTTGAAACGGGGTATGAAGACGGAAGAAAGAAAACCGCGTAGCTGCTGGAACGCGACACAGCCTCGCCCAGTGAAATCAAATTATTAGTTATAATATTAGTTATAAATTGGAGCATGGATTTAATTAGCGGATGTATTTTGCTGGGGGTAACATTATTAGTGTTATCAGTTAGTATGGCAAACGTACACAATTTCAGGGAAGTCCATGGAAGTAAAGAAGAGTTGGGTTAATGTTAGAGTTCGGTTGTAACGTGCCTGTAAAAGCCCGCTGTGGACATAGGTGAAGACATGCTCAAGTCACTCCGCACTCGACAGAGCCCTGAAGCCCCGCCCCCAGGGCGAGTGTCGCTTGTTTATTCAAAGTTTATTAATACTGAACTTCCGCGTACGTCCAAATTGCACCAAATTCAACACTGCACGTCCTAGGGTCCCCAGCAATACACCTGCCAAGTACGTAGTGTAGATCAGATGAACGGTTCTCGAGATGTGCTAAGGACAAACATAGTTGTTTACATATGTACACAAATATGTACAGAGAGATTCCTCGCTTTATAGTTAACGATTTTGATGTGAACTGCGATCCAGTTTACTGTATATTAGTAGTCCAAGTGTTCATAAGTTATCACACCATAATCATTTAAGTGTTCCAAGAAAGTTGTGTCATCTCGATCTCAAATTGCTTGAAAACGGTGTTTTAAGATGTTGAATGAGATGAGATGTTGGGGAGGAATTCCCCAGACGCCCCTACAAAGTCTGTGGCTAGCCCCAGATGTAGTATGGATCACATACACTAATAAATAAAACAAGATATACCAATATAAACCAACTATTATAATAGATTGAATATGTAGAAAGATAGCCTTTATTCACACCCCTTTGTCAGTTACACTTGAATATAGAGAAGGAATAATATCAAAAACAAGGAGGCTATCTTTGTAGGGCTGCAGCTAACCCATATCCAATTCATGTGTTGATAATTTGGTCTATAAAAATGTCATAAATAATGGCACATACCCATCACGTCCAGTGAAGGTTTACATTTGGTTGCTTGGTCTGACCAGCCAAGGAAAAAAACAAAAGTTTTACAATGATCTGCATCCAAAAGCAACCAAATATTTGCATTTCTGAAGTTATCAGCTGCAAATGATTTTTTTTCCGTTTTTTTTTTTGCATTTTTACGTGATTAAACTAGTTGATTTTCAACATGTATCTTTTTTCCTTAACCGTTTCAGCAATAGGCATACATCTTGTTGACACCGTTAACACACATGGTCCTGATCCATGCCTGAGGTAGTGATAAGCCCAGTCGCATAGTGATCCGTGGTGGTGCTCACCGTGCAGGCGGTCCGCTCCGCACTGCGCCCCATCCACTCCCCGCAGGAGAAAAAAAGGCAGCGGAGAGCGGAAACAGACCCGCAACACACCGCAACCCGGCTATGTGCAGCCCAGTCCAGGCAAATGGCTACATACGGATGACGACTTTTCATTGTGTCGTTTGTAAATCTTCGTTAGAAATAAAATGTTTAAAAAAAACATGAGATGCAGATTTCTTCCCTCTCCACATCTTAAGCATTTTGTCAAGCTTGACTATACCGCACCGTCCGTCCATCATACAAACCATTTGCTCAAATGATTGAACGGCGTGCACGAACTGCTAAGACCATATGCGGACATGACACGACTTAAATGCATGATAAATATCTTGTGGCTAGCATGGCAGGCTGGAGCCGTCATCCGCTACTGCGCTTGTCGCAGCTTGCGATCTAGGCTGCTACACCGGACGACGAGGGCAATACAAGAACTATGATGGAGGCTTCAAATAGCCTGACGTTTAACACCCGAGGCCAAGCGGACATATACAAATACAACATCGGAAACAAACACTTACAGTTCGTAAGAATTGTATCTCATCTTCAGCTTCTGCCCCTTCAGCCATGGTTGTTGGTGTGCTGGGTTCACCCCGGCGAGGCTGCGAATGGGATCTACAGTGCTGCTCTCTCATTGGACGGCTAAAAGACGCCAGAGCACCGAGCTGCGCAGGTGTGCGATGCTTGTATTCGAATTTTATTCGGTCCTTCTGCACCCTCTCTTGGCCAGTGTGTGAAGAGGTGGTCACAGTTGCATTTCTCAATTTGCTAGGGTGCATTTTCAAATTTGTTTTGACAATTTGTTTACGAGGGAACATATGTATTGTGGTAATACAACTGCTGTCAAACTGTGGAATTGTGTTGCTTTTTGGTACTTATACCTCTCTCTCTCTCTCTCTCTCTCTCTCTCTCTCTCTCTCTCTCTCTCTCTCTCTCTCTCTCTCGGTGTTAATGTTCACTGGGATGGTGGTATTAAAGGTGCTGTAGTTGAGATGTAAGAGCTATAATTTGAGTGTAATTTATTAGAAATGCCATAGCCGTTTTTCAACTATTAGGCTAATGAGTAAAGAATATCTGTTCTGGTTGACTGCCCATGCCTCTGCATGAGACATACAAATGTAGTTAAATCCATTTTAGAATGAGGTCCTAACAAAAAGTATGAAAACTTGAATGCACTGTTAATGTTCACTGGGGTGGTGGTAAAGGTGAGATTTAAGAGCTATACTTTGAGTGTAATTTATTAGAAATGCCATAGCCATCTGTCAACTATTAGGCTAATGAGTGAAGAATATCTGTTCTGCATGCCTCTGCATGAGACAACATTTTAGACCACTCCTGGCCCTTTTCTGACCAAGCAGGGCATCTCTTCCCTGATTGGGCATTTTTTTGGGTCGCTCATTTTCAAAATATCTCTTTACAACTCTCAAATCATACCTACAGCCAGAGCCGGATTAACGCAAAGGCAAACTAGGGGGTGGGGGGGGGGCAGACAGAGGGACAAAATTATTATTTTTTTAAATATACAAATGTCATCTACAATTTATTTCAGTGTTACGTTTCGTTACGTCACATTAACGCCAGTCAGTTCAGTCCGAGGGGAGGCCAGGGGTCAGGACTAAGCGGGACAGTTAGCTAGCAGGCAGGAGCAGGACGTTTAACATTCAAAATGCTTTCAGGTGCGGCAAAACGTAAAACGAAAAAAAATGAAGAGGAGCAAAAGAAGAGGCAGCGGGGGGCTATACAGAAGTTTCTATCGAGCAGCTGTCCGACAGCTGTGAACCTGCTCGTATCAGCAGAGCCAGAGGCCGAGCCTGGCCTGGAGACGCTGCGGAAGATGCTGTGGCGCCGTCAACATCAGCGCCATCACAGAATGACCAAATGAATCAAAAACAGCAGCCGGACAGACAGAGTAAGCCCAGTATAGTTTTGACGGAGCCTCTAGGCCCAGAAAGAGTACTGAAAATCTATCCATCTGATCCTGCAAAGTGGGACCAAGTTGACGACAGGATGCGGGTGTACTTTGCAATAAACCATCCCGGTCAAAATATCGGAGACTTCTCTGCATCACAAAGGAAATATGGAGACATTAACAGAAGCTAGGAACATTTCTTTAGAAAAAAGCTAAATGGAGAAACCCTGTCAAGAAACTGGTTAGTGTACTCACCGTCTACTGGCACTGTATTCGGTTACTGCTGCAAGTTGTTCTGTATAAGACAATCAATTTGTCACTGGATTTAATGACTGGAAAAACTGCTAATCGCTTGCATGAACATGAGAATAGTATGGATCATCGCACTGCTGTGCTGAGTCTATCATCACTTGGAAATAAAAATGCATGCATAGATTCAAACATAGTACGACAACAGGAGTCAGAGAGAGCATACTGGCTCAACATTTTGAAACGGCCATGTACAAGAAGCTCCTAGAGCTAGGCTTGAGGGATGCTTTCCCTAATGTGGACATTTGCCTTCGCATGTATCTGACATTACCGATTGCAAACTGTTCAGGAGAAAGATCATTTTCGTTGTTGAAACGAGTGAGAACATACCGGAGAGCAACAGTAACAGAACAAAAACTGAATGCCTTTGCCCTGTTGGCAATTGAGAATGGATTTACAACCTCCCTGGATTTTGAAGACATTATTGAGGACTTTGCCTCATCAAAACTCAGGAGAAAGCATCTGTAAATGTAAGTTTTCCATTTAAAAATCTAAATCTGAATAAGTAAAGTGAATATTAAAATCAAATGTAAAATGCATATTAATTAAATGTATAATATAGGGCTATACTTTCTACTATTATGAAATGAAATTTGAGGAACAAACCAAGTATATTCAAATCTCAAACAGCTGTGTTTCATCTTATGTATATATTTTATTATTTCTGAAGATTATCCCTGAGTGGAGCATGCTAAATGGTTTCCTCAGTAAGTGCTGCTGGTTTTATTTATTATTATTTATTGTTGGACAGTTTCTAAATGGTCTTGATAAATGTGAAGGGTTCATGTTTGTCTTATTGTTCCTGTACTTAATCACAGGTGTGAATATGGGCTGCAGGAGAAGGGACAAGAATTTTTGTTCACCCCAGGGCTCCAGACTAACTTTTTTACCAGGAGCACAGTGGCCCCTAACTTAAAATTTTAGGGGTGCAAGCAGAAAATTTAGGGGTCCACACTTTATATCGACTTGCAAAGTAAATATTCACATGTCCTCTCATTTGCACTGTATTACTGATAAATACTTAGACAATAAATGCAGAAACTACAATGTTTTAAATTCACATTTACATTATGTTTCAGACTGGAGCAGAAGTTTGAAAAAAATATTTAATAATGTTACATACTGTTTTGTCTTAGCCATGTCTTCCTGTATGTGAAGTATGGTGTCACTCCAGAGTTGCCATAGGGCTGGGGTTGTTGGAGTTCCGCCGCAAGGCGTTGCTGTTGTCACGCTGATTAAAAGAAAGTGGTTGCCGCTGAACCGCGCTAAATACGTTACCTCAACTCCTGTCCGTTTATTGTTTTATTAGCTGCATCAGTTAAACGCACCCAGGAAACACGGTTACAATTATAATTTTAAAAATCGGCAAATTTACTGGTCGCACATGCGAGAGTAGATGAAAAATTTACTTGCATTGTCTCAAATTTTAGGGGCAAAATGCAACCATTTGGGGGCAGTCTGGAGCCCTGCACCCAATTCAGTTTTCCTTGGCTGTCTGCGCAGGTTAGTAAAGAAACGTGAAAAAATGTGTTCTTGGTTCAAACATAAGGATCAAGTTATTTAATGATTGCTTATTTTTCTACGATGTTTCTGTGATTAAATCTGCTTACACAGTACACCGTCCAGAGAAACATCCAGACCTGTGGAGAAAACTGCTGAACAGTCCAGACCAGGAGCTGAGCTGCTGAGTGTTGAATACCAGAAAATGGAAGAGAGGTGATGCTTGTCCATGAAAATAATGGAAGGGAGGTGATGCTTGTCCATGAAAATAAACATCTTTACCACTACAGCACAGTTTCTCTTACTGCAAATTGTATTGGTCTTTGTATATTTGACTACTTATTAAACTATTCAATTTAATCAACACATTTAATTAAGATTTTCTGCAAAATGCAATAGCTTACAACATTTATCTTATTTCCTCTGTTTACATAGCAATGCTGACACCTATTGGTGATTTACTGGTACTACTGCCTTAACAATGACACTCGCAATGGATAAGATAAGGATAATTTAATAGCATTTAATAGAGCCTTGTAGTAACGTATAAATATGGTAATAAAAATCAAAAAATAGTCTGATAGACTGTTTAATATACGACACATGACTTATTTTGGCATACAAAGAACCAACTCGTAACCAAATGTGAATTAACTTTTATTAGTAACTTTGGTAAGTTACAGATTTCAATTCATAAATAACATCGATGGAGGGGGGCCCAAAAAATACAGTCTGCCTAGTATAGTCCATTTATTTAATCCGGCTCTGCCTACAGCACCTTCAATGTTCAGTGGGGTGGTGGTGTTTAGACAGTCTCAATGACAGTACCACTCAGTGGTAGGCCTATTTAGTTCATACAAATGTTGAGTAATGCATTCATTAGCATAAAGCATGGATACTCAATAGCATAATAATAAACCATATTGTGGTCACATTAGCCACTACAGCATTGAAATCAATGTATCAATGGTATTCTATTGCATTTTACCTTGTAAAGCCTGACAATGGAATGATACGCTTTTTCCAGAGGTGAATGTGTTGGTTTTTCTTTCTTTTGCAAAAAATAATTTATAACATAGCTAATCTTTATAACATAGCTAATCTTTGTTTGTTTGCTGACCTGGAGACTACGAATGTTACCATCTCACATTGAATTACTCTGAATTCATGATTTGCTTGAAACGTAGTAATGAGTAGTTTTATTTCACACTAATTTATTGATGTTTATTCAAAAGTAATGTTCAAGATTCATTGGATATTTGTGAGTATTAGACCAACATGAACTAGGGTTGCACACGATTATCCGTTTAACCGTTAACCGATAACAAGAACTTTCACCGATTAATACTATCGGTTAATTTTTTGTATGTCGTCAGCTCATGGGGGTGTGTCAACACGTGCAGACTTCCACGTGCCGATGAGCTGTTGCAGCGCACTGTCGCACGTGTGTTTAACGGCAAAAAAAAAAGTGATTGCCCCCGCAAGCGTCGTAATCCTGTCAGTTAACGGTTAATAATTGGTTAACAAGCGTCCTTTATCGGTCAGAAAAAAATTCAAAATGTGCATCTCTAACATGAACTCATAAGTCTGGTTTACACAAGCATTTGTCTTTTCCTCTAGCATTTGGTGTGCCAGCTGTGACAGGTGTGAAGGTTGTTGACAGTACGGGGACTGAGTTGGATGCTGACGTATTTGAGGATGTTGTTAAGGATCCTTCAGTGGGAGTGTGTGGCAGGGTTGGTCCTCACCACACGCCACCTAAGTGGCTTTCCTTCGGGGCCCTCCGACACAGGACACGGGTAGATGTAGTTCAAGGTGTTTATTGGAGTTTTACAGGCAAGATGTTATTCGCCGAGCTGATGGTACTTCATGTCATGACGGTGCTCCTCCTGAGTGTGTGTGTTGATGGCTGGTTTATCCTGGGTGCCATGATTGCTCATGCACCACAGGTGTGCAGCCCCACCCAGCCAGAGTCCAATTAGTCCGACTCAGGCCAGGTGAGGCTGTAAACCAGCCATCAACAACACACACTCCACATAAACCCTCCACATATCCCCAACACCAGATTGAGGCCGGGGAGAATCCCCGGCCTCGCCTACTCCCCCCCCCCCCCCATCCCCCATCCAAGCAAACAGAAAAAAAAAAAAACACATACCGGACTCTGAACAGGGTTACCATACCTACAAAAAACCTGGACTCTTTTCAGGGTTGCCATACCTAAACAAAAAATAAACACAGCCCCCCAAACCCCACTACCTCCACACCTCCCCAGGGTCACACGCCCACCCCACCCTCCCCCTCCGTCCCGGAGACCGGAGGCCTGGGGCTGCTGCTCCAGCTGGCGGAGGTGTCTCTGGGGGTAGCTGGCTGCAGGGGCTGGCTGGATGGGTTCTGGAGGAGGCCCGGCAGCTGGGCCGCGGAGGTAGCTTCTCGGAGGGCCTGGAACAGTCTTTAGTCACCCCCCTCCACCAGGGCGACGAGGCACGATCCCTCCCATCTCCTCCTGGAGCATGGGGCCTTGGGCTCCTGGTCCCTGGCAGAGGGGCGGCTGGCCTGGGCTGCTCCAGGCTGGATCCGGGGGAGGCTAGCGACAGACGGTTGCCGGTGGCGGTCGCTGCGCTGCCTCCCCGCTCCTCCGCTGGCCGTCGCTGCCGTTCAGGGGGAGCTGGTGCTGGGGTGGCTGTCTTCGCCGCGGCTGGTGGCTCCAGTGCAGCTTGGACAGCCCTTCCGTGTCCCGTCCTGGTCGGAGGGGCCCCACGTTGGGCGCCAGTGTGGCAGGGTTGGTCCTCACCACACGCCACCTAAGTGGCTTTCCTTCGGGGCCCTCCGACACAGGACACGGGTAGATGTAGTTCAAGGTGTTTATTGGAGTTTTACAGGCAAGATGTTATTCGCCGAGCTGATGGTACTTCATGTCATGACGGTGCTCCTCCTGAGTGTGTGTGTTGATGGCTGGTTTATCCTGGGTGCCATGATTGCTCATGCACCACAGGTGTGCAGCCCCACCCAGCCAGAGTCCAATTAGTCCGACTCAGGCCAGGTGAGGCTGTAAACCAGCCATCAACAACACACACTCCACATAAACCCTCCACAGAGTGCTAACCATCAAATATGACACTGGTTTGTCTCAGTTACAGTTGTAATTTATAGTACAGTATTTAATGGACATACTAGTTCCTTGTGCTTAATGTTTTTCCTTTCATCTGCTTCTGCTATCGTGGTCAGAAAATCTGTCTCCATGGCACCATCTCCTGAGCAGTCGGACCTACCATCCCTTCATTCGTCTGATTCTCAAGATACAGTCATCCTTTCAGAGAGTCCTTCCGCTAAACGGCAGAGGCTGGACACAGAAGCCAAGAACGTAAGAATTAACACACAAACACCAGAGCACAACAGGAATTATTTTTAAGGCCACCAAGGCTGTAAAAAAGAATATAGTGTCATTTTAAAGGGACTATGAGGAGTTTTGGAAAGTGAAGTGTTTTCACACTACGTTTCCCATGAGCCTCCGCGCACACGGTCAGTGAAATTCTTGGACCGGCTCAAGACAGGTGAAAGCATTTGCATCAAGAACGAAAGTCAGATGTTCGAAGACGATCAGATACCACTGTAGTTCTGACCTAGCCTAGAAATCTGGACACCCCCTAGCGGCAGCAAATTTATTTGGCAGCTAGGTAGCATGGCTCCGTCGGCTTTTTGGTGCTGGAAACACCAAGTATGTCAGACCAATCACAGCGTGAGGGGCGGAGTCGGAAGCCGGGCTACCATGACGACAGAGTTGCGACGGTTCCGTGTTAGAGGTAAACAATGGCTGCTGCTGCTGGCGAACGGCTGTCTTTCCACTCGGCTTTGGCCGCGACTCTTCAAGACTTGAAGTTAACATTTTATTTGAGAAAAGAACAAAGAACGGCACTGAAGTCTTTCCTCGAAAATAAATATGTATTCGGAGTTTTGATTAATTACGTAGTCAGAGCCGTCGCTCTGACTACGTCACCTTCTTCGTTGCTCTGATTGATTGTAGCGCTATCCTATTGCGTGCAGAGGGAACTTGAAAGACAACCGTTTATCCCGCCCACACTGCCAATGGAGCTGAGCCAGACCTTACATCTTTCTGATGTGGGTCTGGCTTGCCAGGCTAGTTCTGACCATAAACAATGCCAACTAGCGATCCGGCGGTGTGATTCCCATGACCCGCCGAGCAGCGTCCGGGAAACCGAAACTAGGAAATGCAGGGCGAGTCAACCACTAAATAATAACAAAAATAACTATAAAGACAAAACGATATATTTATCGAAAATTGATCCATTAACTGTTGGTAACGTAGATTCATCCACATTAATATGAGACTTTTTTATAACCAAATACAAACACCTCAGGGTCTCTTTAAAGACCATTTGTTTTTGACCATTTGTTTACTTATTAATGTGATGTATTCTCAATATGCTAAATTGTTTTGCTTTTTGTCTGAAGTTGGTGGAATCCATTCTTACCAAGAAACCTGGTGGGGAACACATAACGAATGAATACAATCGAAGCAAGTCCCTGACAGATGAAACCAGGAGGAAAATGGTGAACATACTGGCAGCTGACATGACGGAAAAGAATGGGTAATTTGTAAATAGTTTTTAGTTTACTCACTGTAGCTTTTACATTAAATTCAAAACTTTGTTAAATCCAGTGCGTATAAGAAACCTTTACCATTGTATATCTTGCAGTACATCACCATCCAGACAGGTGAAAGAAAAGTATGCCAGAGGAATTGTGAGCTTATTCCCCTACCTCAGTGATCCGTTCTCCAGGACTGGTTATGTAAGTCACACACTATAATGGCTGTGATAATGTTAAATGCGACATGGAAACACTTTGATTTCTACTAGAGCATATTTTTAAAGGTTATAAATAAATGATATAATTGCTCTGCATACATGAGTCCTTTCAAGTTGCAGTTGTGAAACTATGGCAGAGATGGTGTTTGTTTCACACTCTTTCAAAAATGGGGCTACAGGAAGGACGAGGGAGGAGTGGTGAATTCATATTCAGAATGTCCCTCTTATTTTATTCACTAAAATCACTTGAGTGCACCTTAACTTAAAAAAAACAACTAATGAATGGAGTGTCTGTTTTTGTTATCCTTTCACCCTCCAAGGACCATTATTATGATGGCGAGAGTGGCACTAGGTACTTGGCCTGGAGGAATAAAACCAGTCAGAGATCCACTGCTAGAGACAGACGATCATCGTATGGAGGTAACATAATAATAATACTAGAAGATCAGGGGCCGTATTCACAAAGGATCTTAGCGCTAAAAGTAGCTCTTAACTGGTGAATTTAGGAGAAACTCCTAAAAATAATGGGCGTGTCAGTCTTAAAATTAGGACTCCTAATGTTTTTCACTAAGAGCAATTCACAAAGGATCTTAGGCCTAAAAGTAGCACCTAAGTCTAGGAGAGCTTAAAAGTCCTCGAGAGGACTCCTAACTCACTAAGACCTATTCACAAAGAATCGGAAAATGGCTGCGAGACGAAATTTTTTGGAGACAATGCAAGACTGTGAATTGATCAAGAGATATAGGCTAAATCGTGAGGGTATAAAACTTGTTGTGGAATTAGTGCGGGATGCAATAACATCCCCGACTAACAGGAATAACTCGATTAGGAAATAAAATGTTTGGCAACACGATATTTAGCAACGGGGAAAATGCAACTTTGCAATGCCGACGATTTAGGAATATCGCAACCATCAGTCAGCCATAAACCGAACCATCAACGCGCTCCGTAGACCACATATCAATTAAATTAAATTCAAACTTTATTAAGGACACATCTCATGAAAGGTCCATAACACCAACACAACACAATAATAATAAAATAAGAAAAATAGAATAAAAAATACATACACACACACACACGCACATACATATATATATATATATATATATATATATATATATATATATATAGGCCTATATATACATACATATATGTAAATATATACATACACACACACACACACACACACACACACACACACAAACACACACACACGATTCCACAATGATCATATATTTACATACAGGCTAGAAATAATACCATTAATATCATCCAACAGTTTATCCGGTTTCCTTTGGACAATCAACAACTACACAGGAGGATCAAAGCCAACTTCATCGCATGCAGGTATGCCGGTGTGGTCGGTGCTATTGACGGGACGCACATACAAATAATTGCGCCATCAAAAGATGAGGACGTGTTTGTCAATAGAAACGAAAGTAGGCTACATTCCACCAACACGCAGATTGTTTTTGATGCAACTTTTAACATTCTTGATGTTGTTGCAAAGTGGCCTGCAGGGTCTAACCATGATCCGCATATTTTAATGGGGAGCGGTCTGAGGCAGCTTTTTGAGAGGCACCTTGTACCAGTTGGGTGTCACTTGCTGGGTGACAGCAGCTATCCCTGCAAGACGTCTTGACACCTCTCAATCCACAACCGGGAGCACAGTTAAAGTATAACATGTAAGTGATTACGCGGATTACGCTTAGTCCTATGCGTAAAAAACATCGTAGGCTATTAGCTCTTTGTCGCCTTTTATTTGTTGAATCCATATTTATTATTGTTTACTGTTTTCCTCCATATATGTTAGGGCACACAAAAATACACGAAATCTTGTGGAGAGAGGATGTGATCACAGTGATCACTGTATGCGCCATTCTCCACAACCGGTATAGGCTGTTATTTAAAGTGTTGAATAGTGGAGTTATGCTCATTGGATTTAATTGCCTCCTTGAATTAATGCAATTTACGTATTTTTATTGTTTGCTTTTTCTCTCTCTCTTTAACGTGCATATAGGCTACAACGTCATTATTGTGGTCTGCACAAACTATCATGCGTGTATTCACTGTCCATAACTATTTGATAGGAATTTCTAGCCAAGGTTATTTCCTTGTTCTTCGGTGATTCAGTGGGCTCGTTTTCACAGAGACCGCCTGCTCTGAACAACCAATCACCGCACTGACCGCTTCCAAACTCGTGCACGAGAATCGACGTAATCCATAGCAACGGCGCGTCACTCTTAGCTCACTCTTAGTGATTTATCCTTAGTATGAGTAGGTCTCAGCGGCTTTGTGAATAACTTAAGAAAAAACTCCTACGTAAAATGTTTTAGTGCGAGTTAGGAGCACTCCTAGCGGTAAGATAAAATGCTTTGTGAATACGGCCCCTGAACTGAATTTTTTTGCCTGTATGTTTATATGGTTCTCAAAATATGGTATTTTTCCATATTGTGCAGCATCATCTGAAGGAACATCTCGTGAAGATGGGCTTGGAGGACCAGCTGCCAGACGAGAGACCCAGTTTGTTCCAGAGACAGTCCTGAGCGAAGATGAGTCAGGGTATCTGCAGGAATCATAAAGATGAATTTACTACCTTTTACTACCTTTTTTACTACCACCAAAATATTTTTTACTACCAACACGACGCGGCCGGGGGGCTGGGGGTTGGGGAGTATTGAGTAGAGTTAAAAATGATTACAGATTGATTCAAGTGCCAATTTGGTGTAAATTGACCCACAGTCCTGTATAAGCTCACCACATGCAGTCCATATGGATAAAGATTTGGAGCAACACCTCTTCACAATTTGTGTTCCAAATTGTCCCATTGTTTTTTCCTATGTACTGCGTTTTATTTGGTTTTAACATCTGAATGTTAGTGAGAAGAAAAGATGAATGAAAAAAAAAAAAAAAAACAGCGGTAAAAGCAATCGAGTGAGTCCGGGAGAGGGCTGCTCTCCTCGGACACATTACTCTGAAGCCCCGGTGACGGTCTGGAAGTGCGGATTAATAAATACTTTTTTTTTTTTAAACAGCGGTTAAAAGCTAGCTTGTGTCCGGGAGAGGGCTGCTCTCCTCGGACACATTACTCTGAAGTCCCGGTGACGGTCTGGAAGTGCGGATTAAAAAAATTAAAAAATTAAAATAAACAGCGGTTAAAGCTAGCGTCTGTGTCCGGGAGAGGGCTACTGTCTTCGGACACACATTACTCTGAAGCCCTGGTGACGGCCTGGAAGTGTGGATTAATAAATACAATTTTAAAAAAAACAGCGATAAAAGCTAGCGTGAGTCCGGGAGAGGGCTGCTCTCCTCGGACATATTACTCAGAAGCCCCGGTGACGGTCTGGAAGTGCGGATTAATAAATAAAATACTGCGAGCGCGGTACAGCGGACCTGAACCGGATGTGATGAGACTTGTTTAGCAGAATGCGGAAGTATGTTGCGCATAACCCTTAGCATCGTATACTTTAATTTTAAGCTAGAATTTTTCTTTTTCTTTTTTTTCAGAACAAATATATGGAAACTCATATATGGATGTGGTGACTTTTTTTTACTACCAAGTGAAATTACATTTACTACCTTTTACTACCTTTCAAGGGCCTTAATTTTGAAAAAAAAAATTACTACCTTTTACTACCCCGCGGGGACCCTGTGAGTGTAAGGAAGCAGTTGCACTGATGAAACATTGTCCTGATGAGGACACAATCAAGAAGAAGATGAAGCTGACATTTGACTTCCGCCGCAACATGGTCCTTGACCCGCAGCAGTCAAGCAACGTACTGTCTGTCTTTCCACGTTTCAAAGACGTCAAAGGCTTGGTAATTGATTTTCATTATTTTGACAGTGTTTTGACAATTTCATAATTATTTAAAAAGTGTGTATTTTATTAACAGTCAAACAATTAACACAATTCATCTGGCTGTGAAATCTTGAAGTTCTCCATTATCCTCACCCTAGGTGGAACAGGATTTTGTTCTGATGTTTGGGGAGGATGTCTCTGGCAAGTTTCTGGAGAAATGGACGACCACATTCAAGAAAAAGATCATCCAACAATGTAGAAAGCTTCCATCCACCAGTGAGCTTGAAGATCTCCTCCTGGCAGCTGATACTCCTGAGGATGGCACTGAAGTGGATGACGACAGTGGTAAGTATGAATTGCTATTGAAATAGCAGAATCACTGAATTTTGCTGATGGTCCACATGACATTAAATTTGTGTATTTACAGGTTGGGACAGTGACCTCTCATCGATTTTGCTGCTGTTACACCTGATTCCCCCCTCTGCCCAGGGTCGTAAAAGACCAGGAAAGGTGTCACACAAACCTTCTTGAAGACCACGAGATGCTTCTCTGCTTGGGAAGCAGAGAAGCATCTCGTGGTCTTCAAGAAGGTTTGTGTTTGTTCTTAATTTTATTTCCTGTTTTTTATTCAAGGATGTTTCACTGAGGGAGCCTCGGTTTTTCAGGTCATGATCACATACACACACAGTTAAATACTATACAAATACACATGGAAGGTGATTTTCTTGTGCAATATTACCACCATGTAATTGTAATAGTCTTGCCATGTGTTTGTGTTTTTGTTTTCTCAGACAGGAACCAACATCCAGGAACATCTTGATTCCATTACGACAAGCACACAACCCTACCTCCTGGCTTCAGGACGAAAGAAGAAAGAGGTCCACCAGTTCTTCGTCATACTTGACAAAAAAGCCATCAGCTGCAGGTCGGCCTCCTCACTTGGTGCCTTCGACGAGCTGTTTAAGGTGCATTATGTTTTTGCCACCTCATACAACCCCATGCTGAACATGTTCACGTTCATCCAGACCACTGTGTACAACGTAGATGTTGGCAAAGTGAAGGAGAGTCCCCGTGTCGCAGAAGTTCGGGCTAGGTTGCTTCATTAGAAAAATGCTTCATAAAAATGATGACACTTTGAGTTAAAACAGGGTGCAGCAATTGCTGAAAAACTTGGAACTGTTTTGTCAACCAGTGTGTTTTCTGCCAAATGGATAAAATATCACGGTACAGAGTACCGTTGTGACTCTATTATATGTACTGAGGTAGCATGTGAGATGCCTGTGTTTTGTAAGATCAACACAATTGCTGTAAAGGATGACTTTGTTTTGCTCTGTGGAAAATTGATGGAAACGATGTGTTTTGATGACCATTATCACGCCTTTAAGGTCAAGCTACATCCAGACAAGGTTCTAAAAGTGTTGCACATAAATGATCTTTTTTACTCCAAACCATTTGATGTTCAAATGACGTATGGTACGACAGATACCGCCTTATATATTGTTCCATATTGCCATTTTATGCAGACTTAGGGTCAGTGTTCTCAAGTGGTGGTGTTGTTAGGCTGACCAAAAGTTAACAGTTGTTTTTTATGTAATGTTAAAAACATTACATAAGACTGCAGACTTGAGATCAGTTGCTTGGCACGGCAGGCACACTTGCAACCATCTACTTCATGAATGTTTTATTTACAGTTCACTTGGAGCCCTGTAATGGCACGGCAAGTACACTGTTACATGACCTTACTGTAACTGTTGTGGCATATGTTTTTCCAAAAGTGAATGTTGTTGTATTGGGGTGCCTGGCATGGCAGGCACACCCATTGCACAACTATTCACTTCTTTTTTTTTCTAAAGTGCAGAACGTGAACAGTTAAGTGCTCTTGTACAACTAAAGGTTGATTACACGTGCTTTTGTACAAAAAAAGTGGGTTGTACAATAAAAATGAGAAGTTAAATGCATTTTTGTGGTCACTTGTTTTATTCAATGGTACATTTTCAAAGTATTTAACACTACACAGGTGTAAAAATAACACTACATATTTATCTGTGCAGTGTTAAGAATTGACTGAGTTGTTTTTTCACTGCAACAGAGTAAATCATCAACACATTAGTGTGTAAAATTAACACTTTTCTGAGATATATTAACCTCCAGTGTTAACCTTCAATAACTCAATTCAGTGTTAAAAAGCATTATAATCAGAGGTAAATTGTCACCACAGTAGAGTAACTTATCTACACTGCTGAGAGTCATATTTACTCTCTCCAGAGTTATTCAACTTGTAGTGTTAAGTTTCATTAACACTGTCCAGTGTTAGCCAGTGTTAATTTTTTACTCAATTTTGAGTTAACTTTACTCACCAATGGAGTAAAGTTAACACCAATTCTGATAAGGACCAAATACACTCGGACACAGTGTTAAATTCAACTCTTTAAGTGTTGATTTAACACTGCAAAATTTACTGTGTAGGATGTTTATACCAAAAATGGTCAATAGTTTGAGTTTATAAAATAGAGATGCAGATGGTTCCCTGGACTTTGAAAGTGTAGCTAGTCTAACAAACCTCTGAATTTTATGGAGTTTATGGAGATATGTGGGATATGTACTGGATCATACAACATTGCAGTAGGTAAGATATGGATATATTCAGCTGTAGTATAAGGTCAGAAGGCAAGACTTATTGACAAGTGGACATATTTTCTTAATAACTAATAAAAATCAATTTGCTCTTTGCAACGTTTTTTATTGATCATCACCCCCAAGAATCTAGTGGACGATACCCTATCAATTTCTTTGGCCTCAATAAAGAGCTTAGCTTCATTTATATTAAACATATAACAATGTTACGGCCACAATACAAGGTAGGTTTGGCTCAGCCTTGTGACCGGCAACATGCAGAGAGAATGCCACACCCGAGTATAAATTTCAACTCAAAAGTAATTTTATTTTATAAATAATTCCATTACTTAACCAAAACTATGGGAGTGTGGAGGTCTGGCCAAAAAGAACAAAAGGATGGAGAAAGTCTGGGCCAGCCACACAATGGGCCGTAGGTCCCAGAGCTCCCCCCTAAACTATCAAAAAATCAGTGTATAAACTAAGGGGGGTATACTACGAAGCTCGCTGAACATACCCAGGCTTTCTTTGGATAACCTGGATTGACAAATACGAAACTCGCAATCATTACAGCGTCCATTCACTCCAATAATAACCCGGTCACGGTGATAGATTACGCTAACCCTAACCCTTTTTGGAGTGAATTGTTTCACAGTAGACTGCGGACGCTGTAGACTCTGCTCTGCGAGCGGACGCTGTAGACTCTGCTCGTCTCTTACCACCGCGAACGGGTTTATGAGAACCCAGATCGTTTCACACAGACGCGGGAGGGTACCTTTTGCGTCAGTATCAGACGTCTAGGGGCGTGACAAATCGTCGGTATATTACGATGAGAACGTGTTGGGGGGGGGTCGCCGGGCAGAGGACGCAGCCGTTCCGCAGCGCAGCCGTTCCGCGGCGCTTACCTTCCTTGGTGGAAATCCGGTATAGACCCAGCTCCCAACCCAACTTTGAGAATAGATTAACGGTGATAATTTTTTTATCGCGCGATAAGAGTCTCGCGTTATCGCAGCGCGTTAACGCCGATAACGGCCCACCACTAATATATATATAAACAAAATAATTACTATGATACTAAAATATATATATATATATATAAAAAATGTAATTGAATGTAACAATCGAATACTTTTTTTTTTTTTTAAATGGTAAAAAAAGATAAAAAATACAAATAAATACATATATAAGTACACAGGGTATAAAGTGTGTATATATGAACAGACTAATGATTCGTAGCCACGAGTGAACTGCTACTATTCATTGCCATCAAAAATGTTGCAGAAAGAATTACAAAATGACCAGACCAACCCTAACCCATCACATCACAAGTTCGGGCGTCCAAACTTTGGTGGTTGAAAGCGCTGAAGCGCTAGAAGAGCATATTGAACATCTGAGTGCGGACAGAGCTGCTGTGGGCCTCACCCTGATCGTCTGAGGCTGAAGCGTTTTGGGCATGTTGACGCTGACCCTTAAGGATCCCGAGGGGCTGGTGGGCAGCAGGTCGTCCATGAGGTCCACTCGGACCGGGACATCGCTGGTGGGAGACCCGTCCTGGTAGTTGAGCTGGATCTACACGTCAGGGAGGGGGTAACTGCCTGAAGCAGCATATCTGGAACATCTGAGGTCTGCCGCAACACTTTTAAATGTATTAAAGAGTTTGTCTGCACTGGTATATCTATTATTCATTCACATTCACATTTTTTATTTTATCTTGAACAACCAGGGCCCTAACTGGGGCCCTAACTGGGGCCCTAAGTGACAGTTACTTAGTAACTACTGAGGAATTACTGGTAAACAGACTAGGGGACTACTGTATTCGTTACTGATTAACTGTCACTTAGGGCCCTGATAGGGTTCCAGTTAGGGCCCTGGTTGTTCATCATTCGTTACTCAGTAACGAATACAGTAGTCCCCTAGTCTGTTTACCAGTAACTCCTCAGTAGTTACTGAGTAACTGTCACTTAGGGCCCTGTTAGGGCCCCGTTAGGGCCCCAGTTAGGGCCCTGGTCGTTCATCATTCATTACTCATTCGTTCCTCAGTAACTACCCACGTTTTGCATACCTTATTGTAAAGTGTTACCGAGAGCATAACCTTCCCCTCATCCTAACTATAACCTCTCCCTTCCCCTCATCCTAACTATAACCTCTCCCTTCCTCTCTCCTAGCCATAACCTTCCCCTCTCCTAACTATAACCTCTCCCTTCCCCTCATCCTAACTATAACCTCTCCCTTCCTCTCTCCTAGCCATAACCTTCCCCTCTCCTAACTATAACCTCTCCCTTCCCCTCATCCTTACTATAACCTCTCCCTTCCTCTCTCCTTACCATAACCTCTCCCTTCCCCTCATCCTAAACTATAACCTCTCCCTTCCTCTCTCCTTACCATAACCTCTCCCTTCCCCTCATCCTAACTATAACCTCTCCCTTCCTCTCCTAACCATAACCTCTCCCTTCCTCTCTCCTAACCATAACCTCTCCCTTCCCCTTTCCTAACCATAACCTCTCCCTTCCCCTTTCCTAACCATAACCTCTCCCTTGCCCTAATCATTCTTTTTTGTTTTTATTTCCCATTCATTTTAAACTTTCTTTTTTGCGACCTCTGACCTCCACCTATTAAAAGAGCCCTTCATCTATCTTTCCTTGACATTTTCTTTACCCAACACATCCTCCCTTCCTTTGTTATTTTTATTTGGTTAACATTAGTTTGTGTTTATATTTTAGAGGCTTGTGCCTGTGCCCTTTTCCCCTTGTGCCACAAGAGGGCGTCAGGGGCATTTATTTTATCCCTAACCCTAATCCTACCCTAACCTTCAGAACTAAAGATATTCTCCCGTAACTCATCATCATACAACTCATTGTGGCTATTACCCCTAACCCTTGAGCCCTTGGCTCCGGCGCTCTGCTAGTACTAACTCGCCCTTGTGTGCCGAGGGTTGAGAATGGACCCCGGACCGGCGGTGGGCCTGGTGTGGGACCGGGTGGACCCTCAGCCACCAGTTTTCTATTCTTTGAAAGATCCCTCTCTGGGGCCCATTTAAAATAGGAAGGGTAATGGTGTGCCAGTGCACCAAGGGATTTTAATCCTCACAAAATCAACCAACATAAAAACCTAACCCTAACCTCTTTCCTTGACATTCTTTATCCTTGGATTTACACATTCTTCCTCTTTCCTCTCTTCCCTTTTTTTCTTTTTTGGTTAACATCAAATTGTTTAGAGGTATTTTAAAGGCTTGTGCCTGTGCCCTTCTCCCGGTGCGCCACCAGAGAACGCCAGGGGCGATATTTTATCCCTACCCTACCCCTTCCCTTACCCTACACAAAGGGTACGTATCTGTACGTACCCAATCCCCAGCCTCAATTTGGTGTTGGGGATATGTGGAGTGTGTGTTGTTGATGGCTGGTTTACAGCCTCACCTGGGGCCTCATTTATAAAACTCTGCGTGAAACCCTCCCTAGAACATTGCGTACGCCCAAACCTCAGAATGTGCGTACGCACAAAAACATTCTGATTTATAAAACCTTGCTGCGCACACCTGTACGCACTCTTCTCGTTATAAATACCAACGTGCGTCTAATTTGGCGTGCGTGCACGAGCGCTCTGCTCCTCCCAAGTCCATCCCTTAATAGTCCTTAAAAGGTCAATGCTAATTAATCACTTAATATTTATAAGTAGGAAGGAGCCTTTTCTGACCAATCATTAGACGGAAAAATGGATGCACCTTTTAAAAAGAAGACGTTTTTCGGATTCGGAGATCGAAGTGCTTCTAAATGAAGTAGACCAACGCAAGTCTATTTTGTGGCTTATTTATCAAGCTCATTATTTAAATGTTTAAGTGATACAGTTGGTCTGGCCGAGGATTGTGATTTGAAAGGGCTGTAGTGTGTTGAACATAATTTTGCTTTAATTCATATTTCATAATGCGTGCTTTTCATAAAATAAATAAAATAAATATATAAATGAATAAATAACTGGTGTGGTGCGCAATGTGCGTTGGGTCCGCAATGAGCTCCGGGGGTTACAGCATCTTCTTCTTTTGGCGTTATTGGCGGTTTGCAAACACATATAGTGCATTACCGCCACCTTCTTCCTGTGGTCGTCTCCAGAGTTCACTGTTTGAAAAACTTTGTGGGAGCTTTACTCCACGGTGAAAGGATGCGTAGAACTGCGCACTCTTTTCCGCAAGGTTTTTTTCTATAAATCACGACGTTGGCGGTGAAAGATGCGTACGCACATTTCATCCCTGTTTCCGCAACATTTTCGTGCGCAGAGACCTTTATAAATGAGGCCCCTGGCCTGAGTCAGACTGATTGGACTCTGGCTGGGTGGGGCTGCACACCTGGGGTGTATGAGCAATCATGGCACCCAGGATAAACCAGCCATCAACACACACACTCGAGGAGGAGCCACTGTCATGGCAGCTTGAACATCAGCTCAGCAAAGACCACCTGCTCTCCAATAAATACTTTGAACATCTACCTGTGTCGGAGGACCCAAGGATGGTCGGAGCAACCCTGCCACAGTATCCTAAACCCCAATCCACCACCCCTGCATCACCCCTACCACCATGGTCCAACACACACTACACCCAGCGCACTCACTTCATCCCCAACACAGCCGCCCTCCTGGGTAACTAACCCCACCGTCACCGCATTCTCCCACAGTCCACCCCCCTTACACTGACAGAACTCCACACACACCACTTATTAAAAAATAATTCAACCAACACAGGGATACTTCCGGCTTTCTTTAATCAATTGTATTTAATGACGAGAGTTCCGTAACCAGAGGAAATTACAACCTCAGAAATCTCAGAAAGGGACTGTACGGCCTTTTCTTTACGCCCCGTCTCAAGCCAAGCCGCGCTGCCATCGTATCGAACGGTGACATCGACCACCATCAGAGTGGAACCTTTAAAGAAAATCAGATCTGGAACGCCCCAAGTGCCATCTCCCTTGATGCGCCGAGACCTCCACCTCCAGCTGTGTGTGGTCCAGGCTGAGGTAGCGGCTCCTGGGAACCAGGGTCACGTTGAACAGACGCAGCACTGGAGACAAAACACAGCCAGCGGTCAACCGGTGTGTGACTCTTCTCTAGCCAGTCAGCCTTAGACTTGTATGTTAGTATTCAGATTCAGAAGATATAAACGTTTCTAGAAACCCCCTGCAACCCTTCAAAGTTCCCTAGGGTAGAGACTTGGTAATAAATGACTTCATGTTATGTAAATGTAAACTCAGGACACGCTAAGGATCCTGTGGCCCATGGACCCACAGACGCAGCGTTCAGAACTGACCACTATTCCCCGGCCTTATGTTTTTAATATCGTCATATTATTTGTTCATGTATTTATTGTTCCGGTCATGTTGTTTCCGCATCAACAACACGTACCGTATTTCTTCACCTGAAACGCGGCTCTGAACGTGTTCTCCGGACGGTGGTCAAACTTGGCAATCACCGCCCACATGCCCTCACCGTGGGTCAGAGGTCAAATACCACATACTGCACAGTTCTAAAAGGACACAGTACTGCTACAAAGTACACAGTACTGCTACGACGTACACAGTACTACTATGACGTACACAGTACTACGATGATGCGCACAGTACTACAAAGTACACCATTGGAAACTGATTAAGATAAGCAACGGTGGAAACATGGTTGCATTGTCTCCGCGTTAACCACTTCAGCCAAGGTTTCTTTGGTTAACGCTGGAACTCACTTGACATTGTTGTAGAGGGTGAAGGACTCTGGGCGGACGCCGTCCACAGCCATGGTGTGGAAGATCTGCTTCACCACCGTGCCTTCTGGATCCTACACACACACACACGCAATCAGAATGGTGGATGAATGGATGAATACAGGGGTTAAAGCAAAAAAAAATCATCCGACTGAAGATTTATTTAGGTATCACTATGGGTCATGGCCGCATACTGCCTCGATATTTAAACACCACGTGGTCCATTATCCCTTCTAGTTCAAAGCCAGGGCATGAAACCAGTATTTTTTGCAAGACTTCACCATTCTTGTTAATGGGCTATAAATAACAAATCGTCTGCACAAGTTGTCAGTGCAAGCATTTATTTGCACAATGTTTAACACAACAGTGTAACACACACACACAAAAACTTTAAACAGCACTAAACCAGTTAAAACAGTAAATGAAAGCTCTACATTTTTGGCCTACAACTGTTTAACATTATAGGTTATAGGCCTATGCGGCGCTCGTAAAAGCCGAACAATGCGCCTACAGCCGCTCTTAAAGGTTTGGAAACGATTCAACAAGACTAAATCTGTATTCCAATTACAATAAGTAGCCTACTTATCGGACAACAATAATCAAACAAGGCAGTAAAAGTGGGCATTAAACTGTATAACTGTTTTGAAAAAAAGGCTGACATATGCCTATACAATATGCAGCCGGCGCTCGGAAAAGGCTCGCAACAAAAAGCCACACATTTAGAAACAATTGCATGAACTATCTAAAAGCAATACCTTAGTCAGAAAACATATATGAGGCTGAACTTTTTGCTAAAATGTCACAGTTATGGAAATATTGAAAATGTTGGAGCGGCTGGCTTGACCACGCGAAACCGAGAGATGGCTGTCTTGACCGCAGTACGCGATCGGTCATAATCAATAATCGCATTTAACCATATAACTGCACACAACTTTATTTAAAAGCAAGCAAATGGAAAACATGTTTGTTGGTATTTTGGTGTCCGGTGCGTGTGAATGTGCGGCTCCTCCGGCGGGAGGGAGGGTTCACCTTCATGGCGTAGTTACTAGGGATGTGCGACTATCGTCTTAAAAAATACTAAAGTGTTTTTTAAAGTTAGAAAGATATTCAACCGATATTCACGCTCCGAATTACAGCGATCAGACACGGGGAACTAAAGCCGCAATCACCGGGCACCGCTTCAAGACTCACAATATGCAACACAACATCCTTTTGATCGATAATATAAATTGATTGACACATTTCTTAAAGGGACACTGTGTAATTTTTCCCCCCCCCCATCTAGTGGTCAAATTGTATTTTGCATTCAAACGAATTTATGCTCTCTAGCGCCTTGCGTTTTCAAATGTTCGTTGCAACCTGTTGGAACTACGGCAAGCGGTATTAGTCAAGATTCAAGAAGCTATGACAACATGATAACATGTCTTCAAACACCACTTCATCAAGTTTTGTTTCGGATGATGAGGTACGTTCAGTGCTCGAAGTGAAAAAAAAAAAGTGCCGGTAGGGTACTCCCTTATTCACATATAAGCGACGGGGGGGGGGGGGCACTTCGAGCACTGGGTACGTTATTTCAAACAAACTTCAAACTGCATTGAATCATTAGTGTGAGCATGTATGAGTAATTACTCCGCGAGCAAGATAGTGAATTATGTTCTCATGTTTCTATCGTTTTTTAAGTGACAAGCGCGTCTCACTAAGCTCCTTCTCTGTTCCACAGTCACGCTGGCTCTGAGTGAAAACGTGTTTAGCATTACCTGTACCACGTAGTGCTTTTTGTCCCTCTCGGCAGTTCATCGTTTTTTATAGACCGGAAGGACATGGAAGCCTCCATAGAGCTTGCCCGTCCTAATGTAAATTCTGATAAGTAATTCTTCGCTCAGGAGGATAAGTGAGATTGTTGACAGAGATAATTGTACACCAATGGGGACTTATTTATGAATGAAGACGTTGATTTGAGGTAATAAATTACAAAAAAAACTAGTGTCCCTTTAACGATCAATGATCGATCATCGATTAATTATGCCCAACCCTAGTAGCAACACTTTCTACTTTTGAAATAAAAAAAAAAACCATTTTGGTCATACCTGATCGAGGAGCATCTCAAAGTGCATAAAAACAAACTAGTGCACATTAGTAGTAACGTTTGTTGTTTTCTGTAGCTCTCTCTTGGGCTGTGCATGAACGTACCATTGTACGTTCATGTACATTTCTGCTTTGAGAAAGACATGTAGTTTTCTACTACCGGCGACTACTAGAGCTACCACTTCTGTCAACAAAAACGCACGGACTTATGGGTTGAATGTTGCTAGGATACGTGGAGTGCTGCATTCATGGTCTACTACTGTAGGAATTTTTAAAGGCTCTCGAAATGCTTATTTTTTTTATATGCGGTTCTCACTCTGCCTTTCTGGTGGGACCACGGGACCTTACGAGAGCCGAGTTGACGGATTTCCCTCATAGCGACGGAAAACTTTAACCCCTGTGAATATGAGTGGATGGATGGATGGATGGCCGTACCTTAAACTCCACCCTCAGTGTGCCGTTAAATGCCTTGAAGGACGGAGAGGACACATAGGCCCTGATCCGCACTGGAAGAGAGACACAGAGCCAGAGAGATACAGCTTCAACTCAAAATAGATTTATGATTCAAGTTTTATTTATCAAATGCCCAGTCCCTCTCACCGGTGTCCCCAGGGTTATAGATGGGCTTTTCGGTCTGGATGAAGATGTAACCCTGCTGGAAGGACACCATCATCACCCTCTCCTCCTTGTGGTAACCATGGAAGTTCAACGTCAGGTACACAGACTTGTTCTTGTGCTCCTCTGGCATCAGATGGTCCGAGGAGAGCTGAGTGAGGAAGGGCGAGCACCGGTTGAAGGACCTCATTTTTTGACCTTCACAGGGAACATTTTGACCTTTATGAGGAACTTTTGACCTTTATGAGGAACACTGTCCTTTAAAACACAGACAGATCGCCCAGCATCCCATTTCCCATTGTAGACTGTCAATAATGTCTACCACAACTGTCGATAATGATTCACCTTTACATCTCCATTTCTACTCTTGTGTATTATTGACATATTTTCTGTAGTACTTTTCTGTATATTTTTGTAGGTTATTCATATTTAAAATGTTTATGTGACTGTACTTTTGAGGGTGTTCCCTGACACCCCTTACTTCCTATCTGGAATGAATGCAGCACAGTTGATCCCATCAGCTGGATGCCTCTGAGCATGTGGTAGCTTCGGGGCCCAGTGTGAACGAGTCCTGGAACAGTACGGTAGATTTACTTAAGTCCCTGATATAGATGCAGACCGGGACAGGACCGGGCAGACCGCTGG
This sequence comes from Merluccius polli, assembly GCA_030340625.1. Classification (NCBI taxonomy): domain Eukaryota; kingdom Metazoa; phylum Chordata; class Actinopteri; order Gadiformes; family Merlucciidae; genus Merluccius; species Merluccius polli. The sequence continues at coordinate 8,390 of JAOPHQ010005482.1, read as the reverse complement.
CCTCCAGGTAGATGTTCTCCTGGCTGTTGGCCCGCAGCAGGTCTGGCGCCACCACAGTGAAAATGGAGGGGGGGGGGGGGGGGGGGGGCTGTGGGTAACATTCAACAGCTATAATTTGAGCATAATTTGTTAAAAATGCCATAGCCATCCACCAGCTGTAGGTGAGTGAAATGCTCCGTAAGAATATGTGTGGTAGTTTATTTTCGACAGCTCTCAAGGCCTGACCAGCCCGTCTTCCCCGATTGACTCAGAGCATCCCTCCTGCCTGTCAATCACATCATGTTACCCCAGGCTACTGCAACGCAATTTCCATTCTCTTACTTCTTATGAGCTGTGTACGCCAGTTAATTTGCTTTACGTTGTAGTTCAGATATATTTTTAATGAAGTACCTAGCTGCAGTATAAAAGTTACATAGTGCAGCTTTAAATGCAGAGACAACAACACAGCCTACCTTGGCGCCTCGCTGATCCCATCCTTTGGGTTTCCGTCTCTGAAAACCAATTAAATGAATAAACAATCAAATAGAAACAAGCAAGAAATAGACATGCGTTTATGTTTTCACATTAAATACTACATACCTAATGTACAAAATTATCTATGCACAAAAGTTTGAATCAATCATTTACAGCCTCAGGTATTGACTTAACCCATGTAGGCCTAAAACGCCTGGAAAAAATGCCTATAAAACCTATGGGTGATTTCAGAAACCTCCCCTAAAACCTGAAGTTTTTTCTGGAAATTCAGCAGTTGTGTCAACGCCTACTAAATGATTGATTTCTCAGCCTCTGTAGCAGATAGAAACACGATTCAAAAAGTATGAGAGCTTACACCTGTTGAGTTTATTTAGTTACACCTTCACACAAAAAATACATGTAAAAAGTAAAGTGTTAGTGCAGGAACAGCACTATTTTCAATAAAAAAAACAGTAAGAAAATAAAGTAAAATCAACTTGTATCAGGGATATCAACTTGTGTGAGTGCCTTGATTTTGCCCTGATGGACTAGGAAGAAAAAGAACAGCATGTAATGACTGTAACAGTCTGCCTCACATGTAACGGCGATAGTGCTTGCCGAAGCACTCAATGTGCAGTGGTAGGTTGCATTGTTTACAGCCATAAACAGTTGGCCCACCCACTTTTTCATTGTCAGGGACAAGCTGACACTCCCGGCACTGTTTACGCTTGTCATAGACTTTTCCACAGTCATGCTGTGGAAGAGGTGTGTGTCCTCTGCTTCCTGCAGATGAAGATGGAGTAGGAGGAGGAGATGGAGAAGCAGAAAGAGAAGATGGAGAAGGAGGAGGAGGAGTCACAGGAACAGCCCTTGTTGTGAGTGGTGTGATGAGCTGCTCTGCCAGGTCCTCCAGCCAGTTTTTGTAGCCTCTGTACTTGTTTCTGAAGGCTGTTCCTCCAACAGACCTCGCAGCAATGTAGGCATTGTAGCAGGACACAGCCAAGAAAAAGAAAAACACCCTCCTCCACCATTTCTTCGATCGATGCTGGAATCCATAGTAGCCAACCATTTGATCAAGCAGATCGACGCCTTTCATGTACTTCTGGTAGTCAGCGAGGGAAGTTGGCACTACCACCTGGACGTGGTTGGCTCCGTCTCGTCTGCGATTCACTGTCCCTGTCTGAGTTGGATTGTGATAGTTGGACAGCACCATGACGGTTTTCGTGTCCTGCCAAATACAGAACGTGAGTTCGCCCTTCTGAGCTACCCTGAACTCGTGCTTTCCCATTGAGGCTTTTTTTGTAAGCCTCTCGTTCTTTGGGAGTCCCGCCCGGTTGGCACGAACAGTGCCGCAAGCGTACAGGCCATGGCTCTTCATCTCCTCCAAGAGGGACACCCCGGTGTAAAAATTGTCCATATAGACAGACAGGTGAGAGCCGTAATATGGTCTGGCTAAATCCATGACCACACGGTGTGCGAGGCCCTTCTCCGTTGACCCTTCACGACCAGCATAGATCTGGAAGTTGGTCACGTATCCTGTGGAGCTCTCTGACATTACCCACACCTTGACACCCCATTTTGTAGGCTTCATGGGTAGGTACTGCCTGAAGGCGAGACGCCCTTTGAATTTAATCATGCTCTCATCCACAGACACGTTGCCATCTACCTCATACAGTGCCTGAAATCGGGCAGTGATGTAATTGAGAAACCAGCGCATTTTCCAGAGCTTGTCACCCCGGTTGACATCTGCTGCTTGGTTGTTCTGGAGGTGTAGATACCTGACAGAAAGCGTATGAAAGCATAATATAAAATATTGTCATAATATTCTGTCTATATTGTAAATGACATTGGGCTGTAAGCTACTATTTATACTTGTATGTGATGACTGAATAAAAATACTATGCATAAAAACTGTCTGTGTTGTAAATTACATTCACTTGTATGTGATGATTACTGAATAAATGTATTATGCATAATACTAATACATCTCTTACATTTCTCATCATAAACTGTCATATTTCTTATTATAGCATCACCACAATCAATAAGTATTATTATTGTTAGGGATGGGCATAATTAATCGATGATCGATCATTGATCGTTAAGAAATGTGTCGATCAATTTATATTATCGATCAAAAGGACGTTGTGTTGCATACTGTGAGTCTTGAAGCGGTGCCCGGTGATCATGGCTTTAGTTCCCCGTGTCTGATCGCTGTAATTCGGAGCGTGAATATCGGTTGAATATCTAATATCTTTCTAACTTTAAAAAACACTTTAGTATTTTTTAAGACGATAGTCGCACATCCCTCGTAACTACGCCGTGAAGGTGAACCCTCCGCTAATAACATGAACCGCTCCGCCGGAGGAGCCGCACATCCACACGCACCGGACAACAAAATACAAACACACGTTTTCCATTTGATTGCTTTTAAATAAAGTTGTGTGCAGTTATACGGTGAATACGATTATTGATTAATGACCGATCGCGTACTGCGGTCAAGACAGCCGTCTCTCGGTTTCGCGTGGTCAAGCCAGCCGCTCCAACATTTTCAATTATTCCATAACTGTGACATTTTAGCAAACAGTTCAGCCTCATATATGTTTTCTGACTAAGGTATTGCTTTTAGATAGTTCATGCAATTGTTTCTAAATGTGTGGCTCATCTTATTGTCGCGAGCCTTTTCCGAGCGCCGGCCGCATATTGTATGGGCATATGTCGGCCTTTTTTCCCTTTTTTTTCAAAAGTTATACAGTTTAATGCCCACTTTTACTGCCTTGTTTGATTATTGTTGGCCGATAAGTAGGCTACTTATTGTAATTGGAATACAGATTTAGTCTTGTTGAATCGTTTCCAAACCTTTAAGAGCGGCTGTAGGTGCATTGTTCGGCCTTTACGAGCGCCGCATAGGCCTGTAACCTATAATGCCTGTATTTATTATTTTAAAACTGTTAAACAGTTGTAGGTCTTCAAGTTAACTGTCTTGTATTATTGTTGGCCTATACATTATTGTATTTTGTATTTTCTACCAATGGGAATTTTAATATAGCCTATAGAAAAATAATGATTAATCGATAATTGATCGATAATTCTAGCGATGATCGATCAAGGAAATGTCTTGAAATGCCCATCCCTAATTATTGTCCTTACCTCCAGATGGCCACAAATCTGTCCCTGGACATGTTTCTGGGGAACTGCGTCCTGAAGAGATGTTTACTCTGTCGCCAGTAATCTCTTCGTACTGGAAGCACCATTAGTCCCATGCCCATACAAAGCCCAATAAATGTCTTCATCTCCGGCACAGTTACGCGTGACCACCTTGCCATCTTTGCTCTAGATGGAGTTTGATGAGTCTGGTCACTGTAATTATTCGTCTCGGAAACGAGATGCGCCCAAAGCTCCTCAGTAAAAATCTGATTAAATGCCTGCAGCGGTGTGGCATCTGCAGGTAAATCGACTTTTACACCTGGTTTGCGATTGAAAGCACTCCGTCGATTATGGTGGTAATTCTCCGTCTTCCAGTCACTTTCAAAACCTTTAAACTCCTCGTTGTCATCGTCGCTGTCTTCGTCTTCAAACATATGTCTAAGCCATAACTCCCGGTCTATTGGGTCAGCGAGATCAACTTCATTAGCAATAATGTCGTCTTCAAACATACGTCTTAACCGATCGATTGGTTCAGCGCGTTCAAAGTCGTCAGCATCATCGAAGCCGAGAAACTCCTCAAAGTCACTACCTTCCGAAATCTCATCACCATCAAAGTCCTCCATGCTTGTTCGAAGAAATGTCAAAACAAATGTGACGAGGAACATGACGACACGCCCACGTGTCTATTCTGATGCATTTCATTGGCCCAGATGACGATAATTGGTGCAAAAAAACCTGTATACCCGAAAATAGACGTATACGCTTTCCCGGCTTGAATGGTAGAATTGCGCAAGAGCGCCCCCGGCTTTAATGGTAGAAATGCGGCAATGCTTTCCCGGCCTAAATGGGTTAACCATTTGTCTCATAACCTGTGTGAATTGTATTGGAGTTGCTAGAATGATTTTAATTTAATTGGAAAAATAAATTAATTGACTTACAAGAAAATGAGGCGGGGACGAAATCTAAGGGGGCAGATGCAGACATCACTTTGTAACAGACTTAGGACTTAGTAAGATTATGAAGACTTAGTAACATCATGAAGACTTGGTAATATATTGAAGACTTAGTAACATTATGAAAACTTAGTAACATTATGAAGACTTATGAACAGTCTGGGGACTTAGTGGGGAAAGACCCTGTTGAGCTTGACTCTAGTATGGTACTGTGTAGAGACATGAGACATTTTTCCAACTAAACAAAAACAAAACAGAAATACTCATCTTTGGTGCACAGACTCAGATACAGAAAATCGCAGCACATCTCAACTCTCTCTCACTTGACAGCAAAACTGAAGCAAGGAATCTGGGTGTAATTATCGACAGCAATCTAAATTTCAGAAGTCATATCAACCACATTACAAGATCATCCATCATCTCAAAAATATCTCCAAATTGAGGGGCTTTCTGTCAAAATCAGACTCAGAAAAATTAATTAAGTAGATTAGATTACTGTAATGGTTTATTCACTGGACTCCCAAAATCAAGTATTCAGAGGTTACAACTAATTCAAAATGCAGCTGCACGTATTCTCACTGGTACTAAGAAATATCAACACATCACACCCGTTCTTAAATCTTTGCACTGGTTACCCGTTAGTAGTGATGGGTCGTTCGCGAACGAACTAGTTCGAACGAACGACTCTTTGAAGTGAACGAACTGACCTAGTTCGCCACCGTCGTTCGCGTCGTTCGTCTCGTTCGCTGAGTCTCTCTGACGCGCTGATTCGCGGCGCCGCTGATTCGCGAGTCGTGACTCGTTCGCTGACTGATTGACTCGAGGACTGAGACGTCACTCACGACTCGTCATCACGAGAGCCAGCCAATGTATGTTGTTTGTCTGTCTGTGACAGTCTAGGACGCTTTCGAATGGTTGACACATTAACAATACCACTTTCACATTTGAATATTGCCTTTTACATTTACATATCAGTGAAATGGTAAATACATGCTGTCTTTGTATTTTCTGTGTCATGCCAGATTAATAAAATATTTGAATGTCTCGTCAATCTGTCTCGTTCTTTCATGCTTCCTTCTCACGCACGCAACCCGGCCGGGACCCGCAATATAAAATATGCCCAGAATAAACACAACTGTACATCATTAACTTTAAAACTCATCATTGCTAAATCAAGTCTATTATCTTGCTGATATACATCCAATAATCTACTACGCCCCCCCCCCCACACACACACACACACACACATCGCGCTGCGTTTGGTGTGTCTAACTTTACCAAGTCTATTATCTTGCTGATATATTAAACATCCAATAATCTACTAAGCCCCCCCCACACACACACACACACACACACATCGCGCTGCGTTTGGTTTGTCTAACGTTACGTTGAATTGGGGGAATGGGGCATTTTGATCCTGACATGTCATTATGCATACATTAAATAAATCTGTTGAACTCAAATGAAATACATATGTTAACATATTCAACCAGACACAATGTTGTATTTGCTATTAACACATTTATTAACGCCATCAAGCACCATTGCACGATTGTGAATCGTGATTTCATGATTAGTTAGTAAATGAGAAGAACGAGGGAGTCCGAGACCGACTCAGCTGCATTCGTGATTCGTTTGAATGTTGTGTGAACGAGGAGGAGCCGAGTCTGACCGACTCGGCTGGCAGTCGCCGTTCGCGAATGACAGCCCTGAGCCGAGTCGTTCGTGATTCGCGAACGAGGGAGGAGCTAAGTGAACGACTGAACGAGTCAGTGAATGATTCAGCGCTACCGGAAACACGAACGAACGAACGAACGACTCTTCATGGCGAACTGAACGACGCGAACTAGTTCGCGCAAACGAACGAGGAAATCCACCACTACCCGTTAGAACAAGAATCGATTTCAAAATACTGCTCCTGGTATATAAAGCACTAAATTGAATAGTTTATAAAGCACTACATTGAATCGAATCAGAATCAAGTTTATTGCCAAGTAGGATTGTACATACAAGGAATTCGACTTGGTGTAATTGGTGCAGAATAATTAAAATATAAACAATATAAATATCTATACAATATCTAAAAACAAAGGAGAGGCAAAGGCGTGGGATGGGGGTAGTGGGGGGGTGATTGCATATCTGTATATATGTACGTATGTATGTATGTGTGTGTATCTATAGTCCGTGAGTGTGAAGGCCTGGAGAGTCGCCTCGCCTGGCACCACAATCTCGGTGTCATGGAGACGATCAGGTCCCAGATAGAGTCAACAACCAACAGGTGTCTGTGGGGAGTGGGGGGGGGGGAATGCAAGAGCATCTCACAGCATCGTTCTCCAGGGGGATTGTTGTGTTCCAGCAGAGGCCTTGGCCGAGGCAAGTGCCGGATGGGGGGGGGGGGGGGGGGGGGGGGGCGAAAGATAAGATTCCTGGTGTTTGGTCTTGGGGCGAGTAGAAGGACTAATATGCTATGTTAGTGTAGCATGTAGGTCCAGGCCTTGTTGATCAGGCTAGTGGCGGATGGGAAAAAACTGTTCTTGTGGCGTGAGGTTTTGGTCCTAATGGACCGCAGCCTGGGGAGTGTCTCAAAGAGTTTGTGTCCGTAGTGGGAGGGATCAGCCACAATCTTTCCTGCACGCCTCAGGGTCCTGGAGGTGTACAGGTCCTGGAGCGACGGCAGATTGCAGCCAATCACCTTCTCTGCAGACCGAATGACACGCTGCAGTCTGCCCTTGTCCTTGGCGGTGGCAGCAGCGTACCAGATGGTGATGGAGGAGGTGAGGATGGACTCAATGATGGAGGAGTAGAAGTGCACCATCATTGTCCTTGGCAGGTTGAATTTCTTCAGCTGCCGCAGGAAGTACATCCTCTGCTGGGCTTTCTTGATGAGGGAGCTGATGTTCAGCTCCCACTTGAGGTCCTGGGAGATGATGGTTCCCAGAAAGAGGAAGGACTCCAGTGTCAATTGTGGAGTCACACAGGGTGATGGGGGCAGGTGGGGCTGAGTTCTTCCTGAAATCCACAACCATCTCCACTGTCTTTAGAGCGTTGAGCTCTATGTTATTTCGGTGGCACCATGTCACAAGATGGTCAGCCTCCCACCTGTAGGCAGACTCGTCACCATCAGAAATGAATCCGATGAGGGTGGTGTCATCCGCAAACTTCAGAAGCTTGACGGACTGGTGACTGGAGGTGCAGCTGTTCGTGTACAGGGAGAAGAGCAGAGGGGAAAGAAAGAAAGGCTTCACGTGCTGCTTCCTGTCAGACAGGAAGTCAGTGATCCACCTGCATGTGGAGTCAGGCACACTCAGCTGGGAGAGCTTCTCCTGAAACAGAGCCAGGATGATGGTGTGAAATCCACACACAGGATCCTGGCATAGGTTCCTGCGGAGTCCATGTGCTGGAGGATGTAATGGAGGGCCAAGTTGACTGCATCGTCTACAGACCTGTTGGTTCTGTAGGCGAACTGCAGGGGGTCCAGAAAGGGGTCGGTGATGTCTTTCAGGTGTGACAGCACAAGGCACTCAAAGGACTTCATGACCAGAGGTCAGGGCAACGGGTCTGAAGTCAATAAGTCCTGTGGTCCTTGGCTTCTTGGGAACAGGGATGATTGTAGAGGTCTTGAAGCAGGCTGGCACGTGACATGTCTCCAGTGGTGTTGAAAATGTCTGTGAACACTGGAGACAGCTGATCAGCGCAGTGCTTCAAGGTGGATGGGGAGACAGAATCCGGTCTAGCTGCTTTCCGGGGGTTCTGTCTCAAGAGTTTGTTGACGTCCCTCTCATGGATGGAAAGAGTCGTCACTGAGGTGGGTGGGGGAGTGGAGGGGGGGACCTGTAA